>JADWOT020000576.1:0-23331 GCA_036345935.2 Taenia hydatigena | reverse complement strand
CAGACTTTTACAAACTATACTTAAAGATTTCACAAAAAAGTTGATTCGATGACGCCCATTCAACCTTCTTATACACAAGTATAATCGCTTTAAGCAACTTTTACCCCAGCAGGGGCTGTAATCATGTAAATATTTCACAAGTTTTATCAGCCGACTATTCTACAAAGCTTTAGATCGTCTAAGTTTGAGGTAAAATGAATTCGATATGTTCGTCAGACCTCGTTCAGTATAAGCTTAGATGCAATTTAAAATGCCATCATAAAATGCAGAAGGCTGAATCACTTCATAGGAATGTACGCATCTGCAAACACCCACAAAGCGATTCCATTGAAAAGTTTTCGCTTTTTTGCTTTGTCTGCCATGAGTGGAATGGCCGATTATTACGCGACTCAAAAAAAACGATGTCTTACCCCAAGGCAACTTAAGACGTCAAACAGATCATTAAAAGGAGTTTATACTGTTGTGTTCTCACACTGTTGTTCCCTTCAATACGTAATCGGCTCAGGTGCGTGCTCACCCTCTACTATTAGCAACCTTTTGCCCTATTTGGGGGCAAGAGAAATATATGCATTGGAGCAATCAATTTGCAGCCATTAACAAAAGCAGGGACTATAAATTGAAATCGCCTCTTTCTTTCATTCAGCAGGCATTTATACAAAGGCTGCTCACATTATCACCTGCCAATGAAAACCTTTAACAGTGCTTAAATTAGCGCTAAGTGAAAGTTAATGTTAGTAGTGATCACCTCATCGATGGAGAGACATAAACCAAAAAAATTTCACCAACCTTCCTCAGGAGTGCATTTACTTTAAACTATAAAGAGCGTGTGTTACCCTTTGGAGCCGCTACTCGAGGGCTAGACAGTGCGCTCACTCAGTCACTGAAGCCTCAAACTGCTTATATTTTGTAGGCGAATGCATTCTGATTGCACTTGCGATTTTTACCACGCAGCGCAAGCTACTGATTAGTCTATCCTGCATTTATCATTAAACTTACGAAACTTCAGTTAATCTTTAAGTATACTGCATATGGATATTGAGTATGCTTGAAGAATGAGTGGATTGTAAAGGTTGGGTGAGTCCCAGTCACCCATGAAAATATAATAAAATCCCCCCATTAAAAAAAAAAAATTCTAAAGACATCTTGAATGTTAAAAACAGACCTTCACGTATCGAAAGCTACCCTTTGAAAATATGCCATCTGAAACTTACCGTGGCTTCATTGCAAAATATTGAACGGATCCAATGATGTTTAATCTTCCCCACAACTTTTGCTTTCAGCAACCGGCATTCATTCATTTAGCCTAATAATTGACCATTCCGCATTCATCTCCAATTTTATGGAGATGCGTGAGAGCACGGTGGGACAAATGAGGCCTCACTAATCCCTCAAATTTTATGGCATATTCTTTCATTTTCATGTGTGCAGATCCCGCTGTTTCCCGAAACGTGCAATTTGAAGCAATCGACTCTCTCCCGATGCACATGAAGTGGGACCAATTACCTCGGCTCATCGGATCTATTTTCCACTATTACGAATTTTAGAGTTCCAAAAATAATTTGCAGAGTATTTTGACCCTCCCAGAAGCCATAACCATACCTTCGAATATTTAGGGCCAGGGCAAACCATTATAACCCAAATTGGTGCATCCACTTACTTAGGTGATAGGATTAATGTGATCCCATTAGTGCTCTCAGCAACGAAGAGACAGCAATCACACCTCCTTCCAAGAGAGGTGAGTCCTTCCACTCGTTTTGTCACACATTAACAAAGCAATTAAAATTCGGCGTGATTTTGTCAGAGCATTTAATAGCTGCGCCCTTTCGTTGATACTAAGCCAATCTCCCAGGTTTATTTCCCCAATTTCTTCCAAAGAAATCGATATAGATAGTGAATCAGATGCATTTAATTTACCAGTCGTCTTTCAGGCATTTAGGGGCCGGTGTTTTTCTTTCGCTCAAATGGACACAGATTCCAATTCCATCCTTATTAATGCGAAGATTGGCAGAAGAACATTAGAAGAAAAATTGCAATTAATCGCTTTCACCCATCCTTTCAAAGAATTACGCAGCGTCACTTTTTATTTGTGCAGACCCTACAGCTCCCCAGAATGTGCAACTTGAAGCAATAAACTTTTACACAGTGCGTGTAAAATGGCATCATAAATCTCGACTCATCTGTTTTATTCTTCACTATCGCATTCTTTGGGGTCTCGACAACAAGTAGCGGGGCATTGTTACTCCTCCTCCAACTCAAAACTACTTCGGAACTTTGCATTCAGAACAAACCATCATGATGTGTGTTAGTGCGCACATCCGTCCAGGTGATAAGGCTAAACTTGATCTCATTAGAGCCTCCAACAGCAAAGAAAAAGCAACTACGCCACCTTTCAAGGGAGGTGAGTCCTTTCTACTCGTTATGGTGAATGCTAAGGTACTATTTAGTGTTGACTAGATCTCACTGAAAGAACCAACTACACTACCCTTTCGCTACTGTCAAAATAATCTTTCAGCATCATTCCCATTATCCGCTGCCCTGAATTTGGCAGCTCATATTCCTTCTTTTTCTCCAATGCTTCCACATTTCACCTCCATACTTAATTATATGGACACGCATAAGCGAATGCTATAAATAACAACTCACTACCCTCACCCTTCATCCAAAATAATTACCTATTGATGCACTGTCATTTATGCAGACCCCACTGTTCCCCAGAATGGGCGGCTTAAAGCGACTAGCTCTTTTACGGTACACATGACCTAAAATCTGCCACACGAACCCGTCAAGCGTATTGAGCACTATTAAATCTATCGGAATCTCGACAACTGTTGATAGTAAGTTATCTTTGCTCCTCCAAAAATCATACACCTTCGAGAACCTAAAGCCGGGGCAAACCATCAAAGCAGGTGCCAGTGCATACATAGAGTCAGATGATATGGACGAAAATGCCTTTGTTAAATCGCGTAGCAGTGAAGTAGAAGTAACTACACCACCCTTACGCAAAAGTATGTATTTCCTACTCGTGTTATCTAAATTTAAATATTTAGTCAAAATTAACTAGAGTCATAGAAACGGCAGACAACGATGCCCGCCTGTTGCTATTACAATAATTACCTATGCTCACTTTCATTGCTTAATGCCACGAAATCTACTGCAGGCACTAAACCTAATAAGTCAGTCAAAAATGCTCATTATGACAGGCTGAGGTGTAGTCGGTTGATGGATATTGGAATTCTTGAATAAATTTTTTGTTTTGGGTAGAATAGGAGGGGATGCCAACTGCGGCTAAATTGTTGACAAGGCCTTGTGCAATCGCAGCAGGTAGCGAGATGTTTGTGATTGCCACATAAACGACTTTAGCTTCAACTCCTTCAATGACTACTTCGAGTCAGTACGAATCTCCTTTTGAGTTTCACGCTCAACCGTTTGACGACGTATATGAAGCAAAAGCGCGGCATTCATTCCACTGCTGGCTTCGACTTTTGTTAAGTATGCGAGAGGGGCAGTGATGCTACACAAACTGTAGGTGGGTGATATGCCTCACTGACTTTCCTGGTCACCGCTCACATCTTTCATGCTCAATTAGGATCCAAAGCAAAACGATTCACTAAAAATTTGTCATTTAATACTCATTGTTCTAATTGCTTGTCCATTAGTCTATTCCTCGACCCTCTCATCCCTATGCAACTCAACGTCCCAACCTTATTGTCCATTTATTCATCGATCTGTCAAATGTCTGCTATTAGTGTTTTAACGGTTTAATTTTTTGGCCACTTGCTTAATTACCTTTCTGGCCGTTGAAGACAGACTAGTAGTCAAACGATTGCTCTCTTGCATAGCACTTATGTGGGAATGGAAAGATGAATGAAACTGAGGATGTGAGAGATGGATGGAGAGGGAGAGATGGAGTGGATAATAATGCGCGAATAAAGACATGCAAAATAATTCATATGCTTTTCAATAATGGCATCTACCCATGTAGTCAGGAGTGGGAAAGAAGCTTTTGTAGTTGCGACACACCAGCTCTCTACAACAATTTTGTAATCGTTTGTCACATTGCTCAAAATAAGCAGGGCATGTATTTGATTTCGAATAGCAGCACCGTGTTGCTTCTAGAAGAGACAAGATGGTGGTAAGTAAATTAGCTTTAAACATTCGGACAATGTGCTGTTGGCAATGATTGGTGGGAGGAGAGGGCCATGATCAAGAGCCATTCAAACTCGATGGGAAACTTTGGATAAAAATAAATTGAATGTTGACTTTTATAGACTTTGGAACATTGCTCATGCTTGCCTAAACACTTGGTCGCACATTTTGCGTGAAGTCACAAGTCATCATTTTGGCTTTGCTATTCTGAGTTGTGGAAGCAAGCCATTGATTCAGTGTTCGCTTCTCTTCTTCCCGATGTAGAGACCAAGGCGCGCTGTCTTCACAAAAGGCGATGGTTCTAAAATGACTGCGGTTGTGACTACCACTAAGTGACTTATCTCCATAACAGCACAATTCCACAGCCAAAACCGCACATGCCATATTGGAACCTCAAGTTATACGTTTGTGAGGTCCCAATGGGGATAAGGCGCACAATCGCTGCAAATATTCAAAAGCCCTTCTAGATTCGCGGTAGAAATATCATAAAGTTGAATGGAAGTGGGTATACAAAGTACTTAATCCTACCAAACAGCTGGAAGGCGAGTAAGAGGAATACGACCATGATCCTTGCTTGCATTGGTATGCAAGCTGATTAGCAAGAGCCTATCTGGTTAATTTATGTTAAGAAATGTTTGGAATAAATTTGTTATGCATTTTGTCTACACATGAGTCAAAGTGTCGCGAATGTTGGTGCAATGAAATGTAACTTCCAGATCAACTGGGATGTTTGACGTGTGCGATGAAGGTGTATTGACACTGATATATGACAAAGCGCTACTTCTGGTGACACGCAGATAGTACGATGTGTACCTAAGTAAGGGTCATGCAAAATTCCTTTCCTCTCTCCGCGATTCCACCATTTCAATTTGCCTTAGTTTAATCTATTTTAGCTTGTGTCAGTCAAATCAGGGTTGAGTGACATCAGCGATGTTGAAGAGCCATAGTATACGACGTTTTTTGAAGGAAGAAGCCGAATTTGTTCACACACACCAATTTTACAGACGTCAAGAGAGGGCTTGAAGCACAATGATGTGAATTAGTTAGCTGCTAGATCGTTCGACATATCTATACGCGCTTCAATGGTGCAATTGTTTGCATTGTGTCGACACAGTTCTCAGCCCATCATCATCACTATCATCATCATCATCATCATCATCACGATTGCTGCTGTTAATGTGCATGTGGCTTTTGCATTGTCAACATTTGCAAATTAAATGGCCTCACAGTCTTTATTTTGAAATCGTTTCTTGTGGCAGTGATTGTGGGGATGATCTCCTTTGCATTGCTTAGCGGTGTTGGTTAGAGACCTTAAGCCTTTCTCAAGAATAACGCACACCTGACTTTGGGATGGAGAGTGAGAAAGTGGAGATTCAAAGAATAGACAAATTGCACGCGCATAGTCGCTTACTGTTTAAAAGCGTACATCTATTTATTGAGGCTCTTTATCAACACGTTTTTCTTCCGTTCACCAGTTTGCCTCTAATTTGGGCTTGCGGATCTTGAGTAATGTAAGCGGGTCTTAAGGTCGCTGTGCTGGTTGGCCCTCGTAGTAGTTAGTCCACACAATTTCCAGTTATTCTGTTCTGGACTGCAACAGGAGAAGAGACCTTAAAAGTATTATTAAATTAGGATGTGGGAACAGTATGCAGTGGTGTGTCATACCATGGTAAGGTCAGCACGTGATGATGGAATCTTCGCGGGGCGTAATTTGGATGACACTGTGAGAATAGAGGCGTTGGTTATAAAAGGCTTGAATCGGAATGTATTCCTTGTCTCACGTCATTTATCGAGTAAATAAGTAACACAAAACAGAGACATTAATATGATACCAGCAGAAATGAAGCTATTGGAACTAAGTTGCCGCTCTAAATCGCATGAACTTGCACAGAATGAAAGAGATTGCTTTGTCCCTTCATGCTGAATTCAATTAATGCGGCTGGCTTAGCGAGCGCTTTGCGTTTAAGATTTGTACTTCCGCTGATCGTCAGAGCATCCAAGCCATACCACCGGTCATCCAGCCCTTATGCGCGTCAACACTGCACATTCTGTCTAAGTATTATGAGTTCGTATTCTTGTCAGAGAAGACTTGGATGCTGCGTAAGTGGTAGCGAAAAGCGAAATGATCACAAATTGATGACTAGATCGCCAATTTGAAACCAGTGATGATTTCTATCGGAGGTGATGCAAATAGGGTCTACTTTAGACAGCTACCACACATCCGTGTCCTAAAGGAAAGACGCTAACAACAGTAGGGAAGACAACTAAGAAACATCTAGATAAGATCAATACAAAGACATCTACGACAACCATTTGAAAATGCCAATAAAGTGAGCACATGGTACACCTCTTTCACCTTCACACTGACTAGATGGAGTCCGAATGGACTTGATGCACTCAGGCGGCACTGAAATGGGAACAAAATGTCCGGCACATTCTCCATTTCGCCATACAGTTAACAAAGCAAACAAGATCCGGATCCCCTTGTATTGTATTGATGCGAATGATTTGTGGTATTATTCCTGAAACAGGGGAGAAGAGGACTACGAAGTGAGCGTTAAGGATGCCGACCTTTCAAAAATTTCACACTATTTTCTAGGTGCCTGAACAGCCACAATAGATGTGTGACTAATTTGCTCCTATTTCATAACCTCTTCTTGTCATTCATTAGTCTTGATTGAGAAATAATCTATCCACTCATCTGATATCCAACCACCATCTGCCTAGCGTCGACCCCACCTACATTAGATTGAACCATTTATCCCTCTGAATAATTCATGGGGTAGGTTGGTCATGCAATTCGATAGCATTAATTAGACCAACACTCGAAAATTGCATCCACGGGTTGTCTGGATATTTACAATATCTGAAGGTGATTGAATTATGGTCCTTCCTGCATACGGGATAATCCGCGAAGACTGGAGGACAAAAGTTGGTGCGAACTCCTGCCAGTCGGGAGCGAAGGAAGACATTTTTACAAAAGCTCGATTAGTTCATTGGAAATTCTAAGAGAATCAATATTTTCCTGCCTTGTTAACTATCACGGAAGAGATCTCAGCTTCGTATCTCCCCTAACAAGAACATGTGAGTTCACACTTTTGTCCTGGGAAATCAAAATAAGGCTCTCGCATTACCATTGTTGCAGTTCGCCATTGTCGCCGCTTCATCTTCTTAGTATGGCTTTCTGGCCCTAACAATAGTTCCTAACATATACCGGGCGTTAGTAAGTAGTGTACTCCTCCGCGGCTTTTTTGGGATGATAAATGGTTGGGTAAGGTTCAGTATGCTGTAGTTTGGGTTCTTGGGGTTAAAAATGTAAAATAATGAGCGCAAAAGTATGGAGTTAATTGCCTTAACCCTTAGGTTGCATTTTCATTGCAAGGTTCTTTTCTCTAGGCCAGCCAGTTGATTAAAGAGGTGTGCTTCGTCAGTACTGCAGGCCATAAGGTTCCAGGATGCCATGCGCCTGGACGCGCACTTGCACACGCTGGGCCTCAGGTGCTACCCATGTGCTGACGATGAAGACAAACGCACTTAACCACACAAGCGAAGCACTCAACGGCGCTCCCACCGATGAACCCCTTTTGGGTAGTTGAATAACAAGGATTAACAAGTTTACAAAAGGTTTTGAAAAAATTAGGGATGTACCTGTGAGGATTGTTAAATTCATTACCGGAATTCTTCTTCAGAATGACGACATTTGACTGCTGCTATGCCCCATTGGCTCAAATAGAACATCGGCCGACATCAGCGTGATCGATGGAACATGCAGTATTTCTCCTTACGGGTGAGGCGATTCAAATCCTCTGAAGGCTAATATTTGGCAGATTTAGAGCAAAATACTCAAATTTGCTTTGTAGCTACTTGAACATCCTTCAATTTTGAAGTTATCTGTGATTTTAAGTAGCTTTCGCAGTCGAAAAATTGTGTTGAATAGGTCTTATGGCGCCGGCAAGGTGCGACTGAATCGGGGGAAGCCTAACTCGCTTATCAGTTTATAAAATGTTGATACTACTTGTGTCTGCATAGGAAGGGGTGGATTAATGGGTGGGTTTGCGGGAAAGTGGCTTGAGCGTGTGCCGTCGCCATAGTGACTGTACTGAATGACTCTGCAGCGAAGGAACTGGATTAGCCAGCCAAAATCAATTTACAAACGTGAAAGTCCCTAATGTCGGGACTGATTTATTCACGTCTTCACAGAGAATCTTTGCAAGGCCATTCGACCTGGATAAAGGGTGATTGGCCCAAACTAATGATTACCTTGTGACGTTTAACACGAAGGAGCCATTAGAGCAGCTTTGGCCATTCATTTCGTCTTGATTATATCTATAGGGCCGAGTGTTTCTGCACTTAAATGCTTCCCACCCCTGTGGAAAACATAACGCTGCATCCTTGCAGTACTACTTATTAACGGAAATCCATTCAAAATTATGACTACAGTAAAACCCTTTGTTGATTTTTGACCCCTCCTTTGGTTTGGCAAACAATGAAGGTTAAGCATGTATCGGTACTTCCAAAATTTGCACTGATTTTGGAGGCATATATGAATTTGACGCCGGATTAAACAGGAAAACAGAACAGTCGTTTCTAATTATCGAAACGGTTAAGCACGATTACCTGAGGCGTGAGTTGGGAGTGAGTGAAGAGGTAGATAACAGGACATTTAATTTTGGGCAGACTTCAGTGATAAACGGACCGAATTGTGGTGCATATAATCGCGGTCGCGCAGTCACGTAAATCACCTATGAATGTCGAGTGTTGAGAAAGCACGCAAAGGAATGCACCAGTGAAGTAAGGAAGGTAGGCGAGAAGAATTGGATGCTGAATGCCCTAATGGATAGTTTGGTGATCCTAATCATCGAACCGAACATCAAAGCTCTTATCGTCTTAGGTAGCCAAATTGCATTAAGTTAGAGCGCAGAGTTTTCGCCTCGAATTCAGAATGATATCAGAACATAAACAAGCGGTGCTCCAAATACAAACAATGACGGTGCACAAATTTAACTAACTGTGTTTAAACTGAGGTTTATGAGCTGTTATATCCCTAAGTCTACTTGAATAATTGATTGGATCATAACTCAAGGCGGATTACTCACATGCAAACAACTGTGAAAACTGCAAAACTTTGAAAGCAAATTTTTACAAAGGATTTGCAAAGTTATACATAGGATTGTGTTTCGATGAATTTGTTCTGCTCGGGAAGCCGCCTGTTTTACAGATCAGGACTGCATGACTATAGATCATGTGTGGGGTTGGCTTTAGTGTCTTGGGTTGTTGTCATCGTTGCCACCGTTGTGAGAATCCTGAAGATGGTCAGCGAGTGGATACTGCGGTTGGGGATGCAAAGGTCACTGGGCATCAAAGCAAAGAGAATCGAGTAAATGGGCGCTTTGATATCTGCAGCACTGATAGCACGAGTTTCCACAAATCGACCCCGTTGGTTGGTCTGGATATCAGGTCTTTGTGGATCATAAGCGGCCCTCCCACCGTGTTTGCGAGACAGAGTCGCTGTGGTCATTTAGTGGTTTAGTCTTGATGTCACCTGTCTTGCGGCATTTCAATTCATTTGGTCTGAAGCGTACTTGCTAAAACGCAATTTTATTATGCATGAGCAACTTACAAAATCTTACCGTTTGAAGACGCTGACGGGACCTTCGCCTTGTGACTGTTCTTCCGTTAAACCACTGTTCTCCTTAGTCTGATTAGTTCTGTGCAAAGTCTGCAGGGAGTCGAGTGGACTTTGGTTATCCGGGTTGGTAAGAATTAGGCTTCATCATGGGTATTTGTGCAAGTTCTTGCGCAGGTTGCCATGCCTTGTCTAGCAGCACTCATTATCTCAATCCGGCAATGGTAGTTCCGGAATATCGTAAATATTAAGCACTTCAACAAAGCCATAACCTACCGTATACTACCTTTTTCAACTAAACTAAGGCGAAATTGCAGTGGGCAGATGCACGCTAATTTTCTTTTAAGCAGAATTCAAAAACAAGTGGAATGGTTTATTACGAGTGCAAAAATTTTTGGTCAATGGCATTAATAGACGTCATTAAGCAAAACAATTAAGGCTGTCACCTCGTAGAGGCAGTGGGAGCAATGGCATAGACGATTGTTCGGGATCCACACAAAAGATTAACCCACATGTTAAATGGTCAATTTATCACCTGTTCCAGTAACCTTCAGACCGGAAAACCTCCACGTACCTGTTGAAGCAAATGCAACGTGCAGAAACATTCTCAAGCAAGGAGACGTTCTTCGAGAATTATGTCAACAGAGGGGAAGATTGATACCTATTCTGACAGTGGCATGGACTGCGTGTCGACGTCCCAATCTTAGGAGAATCTTCACTACTTCGATTTTGGTTCGTTCAAAGCTCGTCTGCTAAAGTTGCATAGGACGTAATTCAGTTCAGTAATGAAGAAGAACAAACTGAAGTGTCTAATAAGCAAAATTAATGCCGTGAAAATTAGGAAAATTCGAATGCCGCTGAGTAGTTGCCAAGAGCTGCGAAAAGTAATAGCAAGCACGCGCAACGAGAGAAAGGAGAGACTGAGGTAACGGAGGTAAGTGATAGAAAGGATAAGGTAGGAAATGTGAGGTAACGTCACTGCTAGCGATCATACTACGTAGAAAGCACTAATGGCTCCTTCGTGTTAATCGTCACAAGGTAATCATTAGTTTGGGCCAATCACCCTTTATCCAGGTCGAATGGCCTTGCAAAGATTCTCTGTGAAGACGTGAATAAATCAGTCCCGACATTAGGGACTTTCACGTTTGTAAATTGATTTTGGCTGGCTAATCCAGTTCCTTCGCTGCAGAGTCATTCAGTACAGTCACTATGGCGACGGCACACGCTCAAGCCACTTTCCCGCAAACCCACCCATTAATCCACCCCTTCCTATGCAGACACAAGTAGTATCAACATTTTATAAACTGATAAGCGAGTTAGGCTTCCCCCGATTCAGTCGCACCTTGCCGGCGCCATAAGACCTATTCAACACAATTTTTCGACTGCGAAAGCTACTTAAAATCACAGATAACTTCAAAATTGAAGGATGTTCAAGTAGCTACAAAGCAAATTTGAGTATTTTGCTCTAAATCTGCCAAATATTAGCCTTCAGAGGATTTGAATCGCCTCACCCGTAAGGAGAAATACTGCATGTTCCATCGATCACGCTGATGTCGGCCGATGTTCTATTTGAGCCAATGGGGCATAGCAGCAGTCAAATGTCGTCATTCTGAAGAAGAATTCCGGTAATGAATTTAACAATCCTCACAGGTACATCCCTAATTTTTTCAAAACCTTTTGTAAACTTGTTAATCCTTGTTATTCAACTACCCAAAAGGGGTTCATCGGTGGGAGCGCCGTTGAGTGCTTCGCTTGTGTGGTTAAGTGCGTTTGTCTTCATCGTCAGCACATGGGTAGCACCTGAGGCCCAGCGTGTGCAAGTGCGCGTCCAGGCGCATGGCATCCTGGAACCTTATGGCCTGCAGTACTGACGAAGCACACCTCTTTAATCAACTGGCTGGCCTAGAGAAAAGAACCTTGCAATGAAAATGCAACCTAAGGGTTAAGGCAATTAACTCCATACTTTTGCGCTCATTATTTTACATTTTTAACCCCAAGAACCCAAACTACAGCATACTGAACCTTACCCAACCATTTATCATCCCAAAAAAGCCGCGGAGGAGTACACTACTTACTAACGCCCGGTATATGTTAGGAACTATTGTTAGGGCCAGAAAGCCATACTAAGAAGATGAAGCGGCGACAATGGCGAACTGCAACAATGGTAATGCGAGAGCCTTATTTTGATTTCCCAGGACAAAAGTGTGAACTCACATGTTCTTGTTAGGGGAGATACGAAGCTGAGATCTCTTCCGTGATAGTTAACAAGGCAGGAAAATATTGATTCTCTTAGAATTTCCAATGAACTAATCGAGCTTTTGTAAAAATGTCTTCCTTCGCTCCCGACTGGCAGGAGTTCGCACCAACTTTTGTCCTCCAGTCTTCGCGGATTATCCCGTATGCAGGAAGGACCATAATTCAATCACCTTCAGATATTGTAAATATCCAGACAACCCGTGGATGCAATTTTCGAGTGTTGGTCTAATTAATGCTATCGAATTGCATGACCAACCTACCCCATGAATTATTCAGAGGGATAAATGGTTCAATCTAATGTAGGTGGGGTCGACGCTAGGCAGATGGTGGTTGGATATCAGATGAGTGGATAGATTATTTCTCAATCAAGACTAATGAATGACAAGAAGAGGTTATGAAATAGGAGCAAATTAGTCACACATCTATTGTGGCTGTTCAGGCACCTAGAAAATAGTGTGAAATTTTTGAAAGGTCGGCATCCTTAACGCTCACTTCGTAGTCCTCTTCTCCCCTGTTTCAGGAATAATACCACAAATCATTCGCATCAATACAATACAAGGGGATCCGGATCTTGTTTGCTTTGTTAACTGTATGGCGAAATGGAGAATGTGCCGGACATTTTGTTCCCATTTCAGTGCCGCCTGAGTGCATCAAGTCCATTCGGACTCCATCTAGTCAGTGTGAAGGTGAAAGAGGTGTACCATGTGCTCACTTTATTGGCATTTTCAAATGGTTGTCGTAGATGTCTTTGTATTGATCTTATCTAGATGTTTCTTAGTTGTCTTCCCTACTGTTGTTAGCGTCTTTCCTTTAGGACACGGATGTGTGGTAGCTGTCTAAAGTAGACCCTATTTGCATCACCTCCGATAGAAATCATCACTGGTTTCAAATTGGCGATCTAGTCATCAATTTGTGATCATTTCGCTTTTCGCTACCACTTACGCAGCATCCAAGTCTTCTCTGACAAGAATACGAACTCATAATACTTAGACAGAATGTGCAGTGTTGACGCGCATAAGGGCTGGATGACCGGTGGTATGGCTTGGATGCTCTGACGATCAGCGGAAGTACAAATCTTAAACGCAAAGCGCTCGCTAAGCCAGCCGCATTAATTGAATTCAGCATGAAGGGACAAAGCAATCTCTTTCATTCTGTGCAAGTTCATGCGATTTAGAGCGGCAACTTAGTTCCAATAGCTTCATTTCTGCTGGTATCATATTAATGTCTCTGTTTTGTGTTACTTATTTACTCGATAAATGACGTGAGACAAGGAATACATTCCGATTCAAGCCTTTTATAACCAACGCCTCTATTCTCACAGTGTCATCCAAATTACGCCCCGCGAAGATTCCATCATCACGTGCTGACCTTACCATGGTATGACACACCACTGCATACTGTTCCCACATCCTAATTTAATAATACTTTTAAGGTCTCTTCTCCTGTTGCAGTCCAGAACAGAATAACTGGAAATTGTGTGGACTAACTACTACGAGGGCCAACCAGCACAGCGACCTTAAGACCCGCTTACATTACTCAAGATCCGCAAGCCCAAATTAGAGGCAAACTGGTGAACGGAAGAAAAACGTGTTGATAAAGAGCCTCAATAAATAGATGTACGCTTTTAAACAGTAAGCGACTATGCGCGTGCAATTTGTCTATTCTTTGAATCTCCACTTTCTCACTCTCCATCCCAAAGTCAGGTGTGCGTTATTCTTGAGAAAGGCTTAAGGTCTCTAACCAACACCGCTAAGCAATGCAAAGGAGATCATCCCCACAATCACTGCCACAAGAAACGATTTCAAAATAAAGACTGTGAGGCCATTTAATTTGCAAATGTTGACAATGCAAAAGCCACATGCACATTAACAGCAGCAATCGTGATGATGATGATGATGATGATGATAGTGATGATGATGGGCTGAGAACTGTGTCGACACAATGCAAACAATTGCACCATTGAAGCGCGTATAGATATGTCGAACGATCTAGCAGCTAACTAATTCACATCATTGTGCTTCAAGCCCTCTCTTGACGTCTGTAAAATTGGTGTGTGTGAACAAATTCGGCTTCTTCCTTCAAAAAACGTCGTATACTATGGCTCTTCAACATCGCTGATGTCACTCAACCCTGATTTGACTGACACAAGCTAAAATAGATTAAACTAAGGCAAATTGAAATGGTGGAATCGCGGAGAGAGGAAAGGAATTTTGCATGACCCTTACTTAGGTACACATCGTACTATCTGCGTGTCACCAGAAGTAGCGCTTTGTCATATATCAGTGTCAATACACCTTCATCGCACACGTCAAACATCCCAGTTGATCTGGAAGTTACATTTCATTGCACCAACATTCGCGACACTTTGACTCATGTGTAGACAAAATGCATAACAAATTTATTCCAAACATTTCTTAACATAAATTAACCAGATAGGCTCTTGCTAATCAGCTTGCATACCAATGCAAGCAAGGATCATGGTCGTATTCCTCTTACTCGCCTTCCAGCTGTTTGGTAGGATTAAGTACTTTGTATACCCACTTCCATTCAACTTTATGATATTTCTACCGCGAATCTAGAAGGGCTTTTGAATATTTGCAGCGATTGTGCGCCTTATCCCCATTGGGACCTCACAAACGTATAACTTGAGGTTCCAATATGGCATGTGCGGTTTTGGCTGTGGAATTGTGCTGTTATGGAGATAAGTCACTTAGTGGTAGTCACAACCGCAGTCATTTTAGAACCATCGCCTTTTGTGAAGACAGCGCGCCTTGGTCTCTACATCGGGAAGAAGAGAAGCGAACACTGAATCAATGGCTTGCTTCCACAACTCAGAATAGCAAAGCCAAAATGATGACTTGTGACTTCACGCAAAATGTGCGACCAAGTGTTTAGGCAAGCATGAGCAATGTTCCAAAGTCTATAAAAGTCAACATTCAATTTATTTTTATCCAAAGTTTCCCATCGAGTTTGAATGGCTCTTGATCATGGCCCTCTCCTCCCACCAATCATTGCCAACAGCACATTGTCCGAATGTTTAAAGCTAATTTACTTACCACCATCTTGTCTCTTCTAGAAGCAACACGGTGCTGCTATTCGAAATCAAATACATGCCCTGCTTATTTTGAGCAATGTGACAAACGATTACAAAATTGTTGTAGAGAGCTGGTGTGTCGCAACTACAAAAGCTTCTTTCCCACTCCTGACTACATGGGTAGATGCCATTATTGAAAAGCATATGAATTATTTTGCATGTCTTTATTCGCGCATTATTATCCACTCCATCTCTCCCTCTCCATCCATCTCTCACATCCTCAGTTTCATTCATCTTTCCATTCCCACATAAGTGCTATGCAAGAGAGCAATCGTTTGACTACTAGTCTGTCTTCAACGGCCAGAAAGGTAATTAAGCAAGTGGCCAAAAAATTAAACCGTTAAAACACTAATAGCAGACATTTGACAGATCGATGAATAAATGGACAATAAGGTTGGGACGTTGAGTTGCATAGGGATGAGAGGGTCGAGGAATAGACTAATGGACAAGCAATTAGAACAATGAGTATTAAATGACAAATTTTTAGTGAATCGTTTTGCTTTGGATCCTAATTGAGCATGAAAGATGTGAGCGGTGACCAGGAAAGTCAGTGAGGCATATCACCCACCTACAGTTTGTGTAGCATCACTGCCCCTCTCGCATACTTAACAAAAGTCGAAGCCAGCAGTGGAATGAATGCCGCGCTTTTGCTTCATATACGTCGTCAAACGGTTGAGCGTGAAACTCAAAAGGAGATTCGTACTGACTCGAAGTAGTCATTGAAGGAGTTGAAGCTAAAGTCGTTTATGTGGCAATCACAAACATCTCGCTACCTGCTGCGATTGCACAAGGCCTTGTCAACAATTTAGCCGCAGTTGGCATCCCCTCCTATTCTACCCAAAACAAAAAATTTATTCAAGAATTCCAATATCCATCAACCGACTACACCTCAGCCTGTCATAATGAGCATTTTTGACTGACTTATTAGGTTTAGTGCCTGCAGTAGATTTCGTGGCATTAAGCAATGAAAGTGAGCATAGGTAATTATTGTAATAGCAACAGGCGGGCATCGTTGTCTGCCGTTTCTATGACTCTAGTTAATTTTGACTAAATATTTAAATTTAGATAACACGAGTAGGAAATACATACTTTTGCGTAAGGGTGGTGTAGTTACTTCTACTTCACTGCTACGCGATTTAACAAAGGCATTTTCGTCCATATCATCTGACTCTATGTATGCACTGGCACCTGCTTTGATGGTTTGCCCCGGCTTTAGGTTCTCGAAGGTGTATGATTTTTGGAGGAGCAAAGATAACTTACTATCAACAGTTGTCGAGATTCCGATAGATTTAATAGTGCTCAATACGCTTGACGGGTTCGTGTGGCAGATTTTAGGTCATGTGTACCGTAAAAGAGCTAGTCGCTTTAAGCCGCCCATTCTGGGGAACAGTGGGGTCTGCATAAATGACAGTGCATCAATAGGTAATTATTTTGGATGAAGGGTGAGGGTAGTGAGTTGTTATTTATAGCATTCGCTTATGCGTGTCCATATAATTAAGTATGGAGGTGAAATGTGGAAGCATTGGAGAAAAAGAAGGAATATGAGCTGCCAAATTCAGGGCAGCGGATAATGGGAATGATGCTGAAAGATTATTTTGACAGTAGCGAAAGGGTAGTGTAGTTGGCATTCACCATAACGAGTAGAAAGGACTCACCTCCCTTGAAAGGTGGCGTAGTTGCTTTTTCTTTGCTGTTGGAGGCTCTAATGAGATCAAGTTTAGCCTTATCACCTGGACGGATGTGCGCACTAACACACATCATGATGGTTTGTTCTGAATGCAAAGTTCCGAAGTAGTTTTGAGTTGGAGGAGGAGTAACAATGCCCCGCTACTTGTTGTCGAGACCCCAAAGAATGCGATAGTGAAGAATAAAACAGATGAGTCGAGATTTATGATGCCATTTTACACGCACTGTGTAAAAGTTTATTGCTTCAAGTTGCACATTCTGGGGAGCTGTAGGGTCTGCACAAATAAAAAGTGACGCTGCGTAATTCTTTGAAAGGATGGGTGAAAGCGATTAATTGCAATTTTTCTTCTAATGTTCTTCTGCCAATCTTCGCATTAATAAGGATGGAATTGGAATCTGTGTCCATTTGAGCGAAAGAAAAACACCGGCCCCTAAATGCCTGAAAGACGACTGGTAAATTAAATGCATCTGATTCACTATCTATATCGATTTCTTTGGAAGAAATTGGGGAAATAAACCTGGGAGATTGGCTTAGTATCAACGAAAGGGCGCAGCTATTAAATGCTCTGACAAAATCACGCCGAATTTTAATTGCTTTGTTAATGTGTGACAAAACGAGTGGAAGGACTCACCTCTCTTGGAAGGAGGTGTGATTGCTGTCTCTTCGTTGCTGAGAGCACTAATGGGATCACATTAATCCTATCACCTAAGTAAGTGGATGCACCAATTTGGGTTATAATGGTTTGCCCTGGCCCTAAATATTCGAAGGTATGGTTATGGCTTCTGGGAGGGTCAAAATACTCTGCAAATTATTTTTGGAACTCTAAAATTCGTAATAGTGGAAAATAGATCCGATGAGCCGAGGTAATTGGTCCCACTTCATGTGCATCGGGAGAGAGTCGATTGCTTCAAATTGCACGTTTCGGGAAACAGCGGGATCTGCACACATGAAAATGAAAGAATATGCCATAAAATTTGAGGGATTAGTGAGGCCTCATTTGTCCCACCGTGCTCTCACGCATCTCCATAAAATTGGAGATGAATGCGGAATGGTCAATTATTAGGCTAAATGAATGAATGCCGGTTGCTGAAAGCAAAAGTTGTGGGGAAGATTAAACATCATTGGATCCGTTCAATATTTTGCAATGAAGCCACGGTAAGTTTCAGATGGCATATTTTCAAAGGGTAGCTTTCGATACGTGAAGGTCTGTTTTTAACATTCAAGATGTCTTTAGAATTTTTTTTTTTTAATGGGGGGATTTTATTATATTTTCATGGGTGACTGGGACTCACCCAACCTTTACAATCCACTCATTCTTCAAGCATACTCAATATCCATATGCAGTATACTTAAAGATTAACTGAAGTTTCGTAAGTTTAATGATAAATGCAGGATAGACTAATCAGTAGCTTGCGCTGCGTGGTAAAAATCGCAAGTGCAATCAGAATGCATTCGCCTACAAAATATAAGCAGTTTGAGGCTTCAGTGACTGAGTGAGCGCACTGTCTAGCCCTCGAGTAGCGGCTCCAAAGGGTAACACACGCTCTTTATAGTTTAAAGTAAATGCACTCCTGAGGAAGGTTGGTGAAATTTTTTTGGTTTATGTCTCTCCATCGATGAGGTGATCACTACTAACATTAACTTTCACTTAGCGCTAATTTAAGCACTGTTAAAGGTTTTCATTGGCAGGTGATAATGTGAGCAGCCTTTGTATAAATGCCTGCTGAATGAAAGAAAGAGGCGATTTCAATTTATAGTCCCTGCTTTTGTTAATGGCTGCAAATTGATTGCTCCAATGCATATATTTCTCTTGCCCCCAAATAGGGCAAAAGGTTGCTAATAGTAGAGGGTGAGCACGCACCTGAGCCGATTACGTATTGAAGGGAACAACAGTGTGAGAACACAACAGTATAAACTCCTTTTAATGATCTGTTTGACGTCTTAAGTTGCCTTGGGGTAAGACATCGTTTTTTTTGAGTCGCGTAATAATCGGCCATTCCACTCATGGCAGACAAAGCAAAAAAGCGAAAACTTTTCAATGGAATCGCTTTGTGGGTGTTTGCAGATGCGTACATTCCTATGAAGTGATTCAGCCTTCTGCATTTTATGATGGCATTTTAAATTGCATCTAAGCTTATACTGAACGAGGTCTGACGAACATATCGAATTCATTTTACCTCAAACTTAGACGATCTAAAGCTTTGTAGAATAGTCGGCTGATAAAACTTGTGAAATATTTACATGATTACAGCCCCTGCTGGGGTAAAAGTTGCTTAAAGCGATTATACTTGTGTATAAGAAGGTTGAATGGGCGTCATCGAATCAACTTTTTTGTGAAATCTTTAAGTATAGTTTGTAAAAGTCTGTTAATGAACAAGTTAAATGCATTTGTACCTGATTTACGAACATACAACATAATTTTAAGAAAAATCTTCTGTGTTTAGTTCAAGATATAAGGAGGGCAATAAAGTGTTTTGCAATAAGATTGGCCTAGAAGTGGCAGAAAATTTAAATACTAATCAAAACTCTACGTCCAATACAGAATACCCAATTCCCGTGGAAGTTCGTTGCTCAAGGAATAGTACAATCGGCCAGTCTGGTATGTGCCAACATTAGTGAACCGTAAGTCAAGGAGGTTCTGGATGCAGATGGTGGCTTAACTAGCGACTGATGAGATACTGAATTTGTTTTGGGCATAGAAGTGCATCACCACATTTAATGTTTTCTCATCCGTCAAGTAAAGAGAATTTCGAGGGTAGTATGCGACAGCGCATAACACTCAGATTTTCATTTATGAGGCCCAGTCTTAACATTTAGCGCAAATTGCATTAGCATCTCATCCCAAGCATCGAGAACTAAAAGGCATTTACGGTGCAGGAGTGCAAAAGCAAGACAGCTGTTCCTCTTGCTTTAGTGATGAATGGAACCAATTGCATCACTTTCCTCTTTTTTCTGATCTCTTTGGCAAGTCTGATACATTCCAGTGAGTATGTGGACGCTCCAAAAAGATTGGACCTAACTTATCGCCTTGTCCTACCATGCATTTGACGCTAATTAAAATGTTTCTTAGATTTATACTTAATTGTAACATTTTGTAGCTCAAACCACAGGTGATGGTGAAATACTTCATTACCGTGTTGATGTTATGAGCACTTGGGGACATGGAAATTGTTGGAAGAACGCTGTCATAGATACCATCTTTGTGCATGATTTCTTTATTTATTGAGCTTACTTCTTAAATTCTCTTTATACTCATTCTACACGACGCTTGCTTTGTAAAAAAATATGCCAAAACGTATGATCTATCGTAGTGAGGCTGGGCATGCTTTCCTGGTCTTCGTAAGTTTGCATTGCTTTTGTTTTAACCCGCTGTTTTTTTATTAGCTTGATGACCCACTAAGTCGGTGCCACTCATTGTGCGTTATTTTAAGTTGTACAGTAGACATACATTCATCTGCGGACAACTGTCCATTGTTCTCATGACGGTGCGCGCATCGTATCAGTCCTTTTAAGATTTGGAAACAAGTACAAAAATAGTATTTGATGAGCACGCATTTTTTAATAATAGAGTAGGTTTAGGTGTTGATTTGTGTGCTGATGAGGTGAATTAGATAATGTGTCTGTCTCTGCCCTAGCTCAGAGTATCAGGCAGGCTTTGGTTACCCTTTGCAAACACTCGTGCAAACATGCGTTGCAAGTCGAGAGGCATACAAGTTGAGTTTTTGAACCGTATCAAGTCGTAAAATGTGTATTCTCTAATAAATATTCAGAACGTTGGTTTCTTTCGAGCTTTCTACTCAACTAAAGGGATAAAGCTTCAAAGGTTTATTCTTAGGACTCCGAATGCTCCAGATGGGGTCAAATGGGCGGATTTTCGAATGTAACTCGCACCACATTGCAACTCGATTTCAAGGCGCCTTTACTTTGCACCACGTCTTAAATTGCTTTGTATTGGTCAAGATGAGGTCCGCACATTTAAACATGAAGGGACTGATTAAGCAATGTTTGCATAGGCACTCACGGAATGGAGTCAGTTCAGCTTTATGCAAGTTTTCGTTTTATTTACTGGAATGTAAGTACTTATTCCTGCTCATTTAATTGATTAGAAATCTTGAAGCCGCTGATGTGCAATTAAGTATGCTGACCAAGGTGGTGGCTCACGACTTACTCCTGTTTGAGCTTGCGGCACTTTCAGCTGTCACATTGAAATGTTACTTTTCTTTCGGCATTATTGTGCAATTTCGCACCGACTTCTTTGAATACATCTCAGCATTTTAGGAGTTTGTACAAATGTCTATTGAAGCACTGTACGCTAGTCGTAATAGTAAGTTCAGTGATTATCTCTTCCTTTTCGGTGTCTGGGTAATAAGACTGATGTGATGAGAACAGACCTATTGATCCGGGTACTAATGGGTACGGAGGGAACTCTGCCCTACTTCAGGCAACTCTGAGAGCTCCAAGGGAGCATAACATTTAAACAGGAAGCATGTAACATAGCCTCCTCGTCTTATTTTACACTGTCCCCTGTGGTTCGTTAATGAGTCGTCTCTGTGCATGTCATTAAAACCGGTTTTTTGTTCCAGATTTGTACATAAGCACAATCGTTTCGTGAGACCGATGGACGCAGCGTTTTGTGATGGGTGGCGACTAATTGATCACGGAGTCGTGCGTTTCTCACGAAGTTGCCTGCACGTGAAAATATTTCATCATCTGCTGATGATGGAACGCGTAGTGACTTGTAGGTGGAATCACCAACCATTTTATCCACATTAGGTTTTTTGGTAAGTAGACGTCAGTAAGACTGTACAATACGAGCTTTCTTCTGCTTAACGGGTGACAGTTTAAAGCTGATCGCGATAAACGACCCCCTCTGTGATGTATTGTGATCCTCACCTTATAGCCGTGAAATAAGTGGCGAGTAAATCGTTCGCTTACCAGCGTGAAGCATCGGAAAGCCATTAGGTGCCTCAGATCACGTAATCAATGGTCTAATACGGTGTATTGCTTAAATTGTCATCGTATGATTTTGATCGCGTTCCTTGACTACTTATTCGGTTTGAAGGTTGGTATTGGTGAGAGTAGCGATGGTCAGCTTTCAGCCTAGTAGGTAAGACTTCTGACTTTGGATCAGAAGATTACAAGTTTGGCTCCTGCTAGGAGCGCAGACGCCTCTTTCTTGCTCTACTGCTGCTTTCCACGATCGCTAGCTGTGTGCGGCTCCAGCAAGTACAGCCAGACGGAGGGGAGAAAATACTGACTGACTGAGAAGGAGGCTGCGGGAGCAGGAGAAGAAACAGTTGATCAGAAAGACCCACGGGACAGAGAGAGGCTCAAACCCTCGACATCCACGTTATTAGTACAACTCCCTACCCGTCCGTCATCGCCGTTTTCCTTCTCCTACCCCCACATTCACCCATCTCTCTGTCTCCCATCACTGCATTCATCATTACCACCACTCCATCCCCACATCTTACTCTTTTCACCAACACATCCACACCCATTCACTTTGTACGCCCCATCACTTTTTGTTCCTATCTCCACCATCGTTGTCAGCCTCTCTTCCTCCATTAAATTCCATGCCACGTCATGACATGACGCAACACCGCATTATGTATAATTGCTTCGCTGTTGCCGAGCAAGTAGTATTGGTGGAGGAAGAAAAGGCTCGGTCAAACTCTTTGAGCAGCCTTTGTAAATAAGAGAATTCTCGTTGCAACAGATAGATGATGATGGAGGAGGATGATGAGCGGTGGTTGAGAGAGGTGAGTGGGAGTGAAAAAATTAAAGCATTTGAGGGGACCAAGCTGTAATAGTAGTAGGCGGGATGATTAGAAGACTAGAGTGGGTGTGAAAGGAGTCAATGCGTAGGAGTGTGGTGGTGGCACTTGGTGCCCATGTCTTCGTAGCTAGGGGCTAGAGCACAGGTCAATTAAACCAGGGTCGGAAGTTCAAGTCTCCTCGAGAGCACGGCCTAGTAACGGTGCCCTTCGTCGACCTTGTCACCTAGATTCTACCGTCTTCCGCCTTCCCCTCTCTATTTCTTCCTCACTCAGTAAGGTACAGCATAGCAAGCATTAAAGCAACTAGCTACTCAGGCGTCGTGCATCCACCGCATCACGACCGCTGATGGTAATGTGTGTGTGGGTGAGTTGGCCAGTTCAGACCAAGTCAGATCCATTTCAAGCAGATTAGTGTATTGTTGTTAACGCTACAGAATTAACTGTACCAACAGCCTCATCGGCTTGTTACTAACGCGGTCGCCTTTTACTCTCGTGTTCTCGGCCCCTCATGCAATACGCACCTACGTGTAGTCACAGTTTCTAGCGTCATGCAACCTGAGAATCCAACAAACTTTAGTAAAGAAGAGACAGTTCTTGAAAGTTGAACTGGGTCCGTCCGCTTGCCGCCCGGGTGAAAAGCAGATGTTCTGACTGCTACTTCATTGAAACGACACCTTATGTTCTCATATCATTACATTATCGCCAGTCTTCTCTTACCCAACGTTCTGCGATGAACTATGCC
>JADWOT020000575.1:0-150000 GCA_036345935.2 Taenia hydatigena | reverse complement strand
CCTTCTTTTCACTCTTCCCCCTTGGGCGTAGTTTTAACTAGCATTGGCTTTAGCTGTTTTGCTTTTGGGCTAATAGTTGGCTGACAGGTAGTGGAGACAGACAAAAGTGTAGGTTAGCTGTATTAATATTCTTGACGGCTAGTGGTCAGTAGACGTCCCTCAAGACGCGGGTGGATGTGCACTGGCAAGTGTTAAGCTTCATCTGATTCTTTATTTATGTTCTTTAACTCAGCTGTTGATTTGGTTATTTGGTTGGTAAGGTTGTTGTTGGATGGACAGGCGAAGGTGAGGCAATATGTATATTTCACTGTCTATGGATCTATTCCCCTACTTATCTCCACTTTTTTACTGTAGCGAAATGATATTTGGCGTTAGAACGCTTGTAGGGTCCTGCTTGATGTGAGTGAGCCTGTTGAAATCGCTCCATCTTAGTCAAAACATCTGACTGTCGGAGATGCTAAAGTTAACACCTCTCCGACGCTTTCGTGACGAGTGGTTTTGGAGAGCATTGCTTTATTTTGATTACATTGTCGCTACAAATAACGTTTAGGTTGGAAGTTGCTCCTAGCTGAAAGAAATGGAATGCTTTGCAATGTTCAGCTGCCTTATGCACAATGCACGTTCTGCTATTTTTTAGAGCGCGCGCACACGCACGTTTGGTCTATTGCAGTAACATCTATTGTCTTTGATTGGTGCCATGCGCGTGTCCAATGCAGTGGAGCTGTGGTATCGGGGAGGGTGGAAGGGGATACCGCCGTCATAGACATGTCCACGGTTTAGTGCGTACGGCCCCTTAACCGTATATTCAAGCGATTGGAGATATTGGACATTATTAAAATCCTTCGATTGCCCATTTACACCCTCGTTCTTTGTTTAGTTGACTAGTTATCTAGTAGGGGTTTGGAGGCGGAGGCTGGATGAAGAGGTAAAGCCAGTATCGGCTGTCCAATCACCTGGCTGTCACTCTGTATATCTCAATCTCTCTGTCTGCCAACCTATCGGCGCACTCAACTGTCTATTATTTCATCTATCGATCTATTTCTCTGCCAATTTTTTTACTTGCGGAATGTGTAGTGGCCAATTGCGACAGCATATGATAGATATGTGAGACTGGTCGAGATGAACTTGTTTACGTCGTTTACAGAAGGCAATTAAATGGTGAAAAATGCCTCACTTTGAATGGCAGGGACGTTGGAGGAAGGCACCTTAGTCATCCGGGTATGAAGTTAACTGGGAGGAGGTGGAAACATCAATTTGATGTTGATAGATCACTCAATTTGTCAGCCTTTGCACCGACGGAAGTTAAGAGAAGGAGGCAGGCGTCAATTAAGGTGCCTCAAAGAATGCAAGTTTTGCTGAAGATGTGTAACAATGTTGGAAGGCTAGCTTGATCACATTAGGCGTCATGTCAGTGCAGAACTGTGCCGGCGTTCTTTCTTATGCTCCCGAAGCCGTTTTCCTACGAAGTGCAGGTAATAGCAATCCTTTCGACTAAGCATAACTTCTGTAACACAAGATTTAGGTGTCAAGCAAGGGGTCGCGCAAAACAGTGTTGGCAGTTTGGTTGTTCAAAACCACCGGACGCAGACAAAATGGCCGTGTGACTCATCACTATGGCCTTATCCATCAATTTGGTCTCAGCCACTGGGACACGGGACCCATAATGGGGACAAACATTGTCAATCGACATTTGTCTCAAGGGCTGCGTCGTTATCTACAACTCAGTTAGTACCTACTTACAGGGTTGCCGGACTCAACCAGGGATGATTAAATCGAAATGTGTTAATCACAAGGGCTACGCGACACATCATCGAGTGCTTGACGCGTAGCGTTTTCACGACTGGCCTCTGCGTTATTGCTTCTTCCCACCCTGTCACCGGTTCTATTTTTATTGGAACGTATGAGATGACTTCTTCGTTTTAGTGTGGTGGGCCTTCTTGTTATCGTTAGAGTGTTTAACGAACCCATTGTGCTGTTCTCTTTACTTGCATGCGTTTTTTATTTGTCCATGCTTAGACATTTGTAACACTTCGATTGGGTAATACTTTAGTTTAAAAGCACCCTCGGGGAGGGCGATTAAGCATCAGGAATCGTCCGCTTCCCCTTCTTCATGACTGATGCTAATTTTCAACTTCCAATGAACAAGTGAGAGAGCTCCTGTTAATAGGTCCTCGCGTATGGCATCAGATTTACTGGTTTCATTCATTTCTGTGATTTCCTCGTATAAGCCAGCATTTTTGAAGGAAGTTTAAAGGCAGCTTCTTGGCGGGGTAGGGTCTCATGTCTCTTGTTAGCTTGCGAAGAGTAAACATCAATCCATTAAGAGGCTCTTGGTGGAGCGTTGGAGTTTTCGCGTTTCAGACTCACCTATACCGTGCAAAGTCAAGTAGGTTGACTATTTCCTCAAAAGGTGGATTTTGCAACGATTCTGCTAAACTGCCCCTTTGCACTGTTTCATTTGGTTCTCGGGACTCTTCTCCGCTCATTTAAAATCCTCTTTTTCTGATAATATGCAAAGAAGAGGCAGACATTTCATTTCGGTTATTTGGTTTATCAGGGAATTTTGGCGTAGCTTCATTCATCCCGTGTTTGAGCTTGTAATTAATTCATCAGTAGGTTCAAGCTTTTTATTTTTTTTTAACACCTGAAATATAACAGTTTTTATCGATCTAGCTCCAGGTTTTTTTGTGGCATATTTTTTCCTGTGCCACGTGTGTTATTGTCCACAACCTATGCATCCGTCGCACAGTCGCCAGAGTTCGTCCTCATATAGAGTAGCAAAACGGGTGGTTGTGGTCTACATTTCATTAGCGCAAATAGTCTGGTGATGTTTGATCTCGATTGGGATCCAGCTGACGAAGACCAGACCGCAGTGCGTGTGTGTGGTGATGTACGGAAGGGACAGTTTCAAACCTATCGCATCAAATCGGTTCTATAAATGCCACTGTTGTGATGTCCTTTTAGTTGAGCACTATGGAGGAGAGGATGCTATAATAGCAGGCGCACCCGAAGGCATTGAGCAGTTGTGCGGTGGAGTTAATGGAGAGGGTAGAGGGACGTTTTGGTCTTGTTGAGCTGAATGAACTCCTTGCATGTTACTCAGGGACTGCTCCTGGCATGCATGACAGATTGGTCGTAAAGGTGATTTCTCTTTCCTTCATTGCCATCCAAATGAGGGAAGAATTTAGAGCTTAATTTGCCGTAAGCATTAGCATTAGCACGAATGTATTCGTCCCTTGCACAATTTACAGCGGGTTGTTATTTTCGTCTGTCTGTAGTGTATGAATACAGTGCAGACACGAGGTCCGTCACTTGAAGCGGCTTATAGCCGTAATTTGTCCGTGTGGATCCTGGAGACCATGCACTGAAGGAGGAAGGGGACATTGAAAAGACCGATGATGTCTTCCGTCATCGTCCAAATGTGAAGCAACTAGAGACTCTCTAAATCTCCAATTCGCACCAATTCTGATGTCTGCACCTCTCTCTCCAAGCCTGGATGATGTCCAATGCTGTATGCTTCTTTGGTGTTTCCATTATTATAAAATCAAAGGTGCTGCACACGGTGGCCTCCTTCTGTTTTTCCCCACCACTTTCACATACTAGCATCCTGATTTCAAGTTAAGGGAGTGCAGCTGCTTAAATCCAAGTAATGCACCTAACGATTTGTCCATACTGAGTAACAGGAATGCGTCTGTCTTAGATATGACTTTTAGATGCTTATAGTCTATGTAAAAACGTGTGACTTTTATAAATGTGCAACGTTATTTTGAATAATCTCTTTCATTGGACTGTTTGCTTCTAGCAAGTGCGTGGTATGAGTCTAAGTGGTTAGTAGATGGGTCTGACTTCACCGGTATCCATCTTATGCTTCACCAAGCTTGCTCGGCCTAGTTGAGGGCTTTGCAAATGGCACCGTTTTTTGCTCTTGTTGTCGATACTTTGAATCAACTGTGTGCAATCGCACTTAAGCTGTTCATGGGTACGACTGCGTCCTCTTGGAGGACACTGCAAGTGTTATCTGCGCTTCTATCGGTAGCGAAACAGTTAGATTGTCTTTAGTGCCACATTTGATAATATATTCCCAAGTTTTGAATCTGCGGAGCTTTGCAGCCGAATGTCCATCGAATGAACAAAGCGACAATTTAGGAAACATATTGTAAAACAGAGTACTTGGTGCACTTGGACGACGACAAGCGTAGGGATGACAGGATATCAAACGGGCTCAATAGGCTTCCAAAGGATTTGAAGTCGGATGCTTATAGTCACTAAATTAGCCTTAAGCACTTCTGACTCAGTTTGAACTTGAACCGGGAATATCAGCAATCTTAATCGATATAAAGGTTTATGCAGCCCTCCTGGATAGACAGACCGTTGGCTGTCTGGAACAAAACGTGGGTACCCTGCGCGTGAACAATGCGTTGCCATGTCATGAATGGACGTGTTTTTACGTGTTCTATGTTTACACTACGCGCGCGTACCCAGACGGGGGTCGTAGGGCGACGCTGGTTGGATAAGAACTAATGGCGGTTCGATGGCAAGGCATGGTGACCGAGTGTGGTGGTGCAGGATGCAGACGCAAGGGGAGGAAAAAGGGGGGAGACGGAGGTGCGGTACCACCGTGAGCACAGTCACCTGTTCACCAGCTGCAGATGATGAACACATCAATCGAGACGGGTTTAAAAATGCCTACTTATGAGAACAGTGAATGGCCTAATTCACATAGTCGTCGCACTTGCTTTTACCAGCACACATTCGCATAGGTTGAGTGTGACGGTTTGCGTGACCCCGACATGCCGGTCAGTAAAGCCGCTGTCATTAGCCTAATAATTACTCCAGACCCTCAACTAGCGCTGTACTGACAAGACCGCAGGATTATTAGACACGCTCCAAGGGTTAAATAGATTTTAATCAAATAAGTGCGCACTAGTTAATCTGAAGAATTTTAACCGAGCAAATGTGACACTACTACATTGCATTTTACAGCCTGCGTGCAACGTTCACAAAATTTTACATCTACTCATATTTTGACGACGTCTGTAGGCACAAATTCAAGTTAATAATTATGACATGATGGTGCAGCCACAATGACGTATCTTATTTACTCAGCGGTCACAAATGGCACAAATTAACTTCTAGAAAAAATGGCGCATAGACACTTTAGAGACCAACTTAAGTCTAAGCCATTTGTGCAGACGAAATGCCACAGAAGATTTGCAAGTGGATTAAAGCAGCGCATGAAGCTAAATAAAATGATGCTGCTAACAAATAAGATGACAGATGATGCTGAATAATATAAAGCCCTTGCGATTGTGAAGCACATGGTAATTAAGATTGTAGAAGGCGTTGAGTCATTGCTTACCAGCATCGATGACATGGATACATGCACTTGTGGAACTATCGATATTGTACAATGCTAAGTAGACGACTGAGTTGATTGGTTGGGCATTAAATAACATTCAGACCAATCAATGACAACCTCAGATCTTCGGATAACAAGAAGCGGGTTTCTCCTTTCAAGGGTGTAAATGTCTTGCGAAACTAGATGCACGTTTTGGACTCCAAAGTTTTGACTGAGCTTAATCCTCTAGGCTAATATCCAGTCTTCACATGAATAATTAGAGACGAGGAACGCTTCCAATGCGCTGTGTGAAAAGTAGTACAATGAACAAAATTCCCTCTAATCATTAACCGCTCTTACAACTAATTATATGGTTTGCAAAGAAATGCATATCCTCGTAATCGCTTAATGCGAACGATCGCGAACTGAAAGATAAATAAAATGCTTGAAACTTTTCTGTGTAATTTTCGTTCAAAGAGAAAGGGGGATGCAAGTAAAAATAACACCCTTTATGCCATAAGATCTGCTATGAACTAAGTTTAGTGGATCAGAGCGTGGTTTCGCACCCGACCTTAACTCAGAGATTAGGCTTGAAACTAAACAAATATTGTCCACGTTAAGATCAAACGTTGAGAGTGCAAAACTAGCATAATTGCAATTACTATTTCATGGGTGTCTCTGAACGCCGATGCACTTTCAGTGAATTGGGAAACCGTTAAAATAGGTGCATTGTCACTTACAACAGCGTCTGCAGATGCCGTTTAACCCGCGTGGGACCACGACCTCCAATTTCAAGCCCTACAAATTACTGGATTCAGTACTCATGCAATAATTGCTTAATTTTTGAAGCATTATGCTGACGGATGTGCCTTTTATAACTGGGGAGCTTTTTTACAAGATAAAAGTCGTTTATTTTCCGCACATTGTTAAATTTAGTCGTGAGGCAAAATGGACAGTCACTGCGCAGAAGGGAATGATCTTAAGGAAATTGGGATTATAAAGCAAAAATTACATTTATGTCTGTCTGCGCGGCATCAAATGTGATCGCAGCAATTAAAACCAACGCCACTTCAAAGCGTGCGACAATTCTAGGTTACCGATCAAGGATGTGGCACATAAAAATGAACAAATAGAAGCCTTAGTTTTCATAATGGTTTCCTTTCGCCTCTCACCCGCAACTGGCCGCCCACTCACTTACCCACACGCCAGGACCCATCTCTACAACATCCCATTCACTCTCCGCCATCACGCATCCTCCACCGACCTCCCCTCCTCGTCATCGTCGCAGGCGCACATGTCAGTACAAATAGGTGTGTGATGCCTACCAA
The DNA here is from genome assembly GCA_036345935.2 of Taenia hydatigena. Taxonomy (NCBI): domain Eukaryota; kingdom Metazoa; phylum Platyhelminthes; class Cestoda; order Cyclophyllidea; family Taeniidae; genus Taenia; species Taenia hydatigena. The sequence goes on along the minus strand of JADWOT020000575.1, from coordinate 143,334 downwards.
GCACGGTGAAGGCCGGCGAGGTCACATATTATGATGGAAATGGGAATGCTGTGCAGGGGAGAGGAGTGCTTGCGGTGGTGCAATTTGACAAGGCAGACTGCACTGCACTGCAGACAAGTGGGTAGGTTGGAGTAAAAGAGAGAGCCAGCAACGCCGAGCCGTCCGCATTTATCTTCTAAGGCCGGTCATGCAAGACATTCGGCTTCAAATAAAAACTAGGATTCTCTTCTTATGCAACAATATCGGTTAACTAAAATCAAAGAAACTCATTTCCACAATCAACTCGATGACTCTGGATAGCAATTTTGGTCCTCTTTGTGCAAATGGTATGTTGAAAAGTGGAATCGTTTCTATAGGACTTCAGATGAAGTAGCGGCCAACAAAAATCTAACTAAATAGTGACCCGAGAGCTTTAAAACGCGCTTACTAGATAGTCTATCAAGTACAAATCAGGGCTCGGGCCCAACCAGAACTTGTACCTGAAAACTTTTTCACCTCAAGTCAAAACCTATCACAGAACCACTGGGCCCTGCAGTTGCCCTATGCCAATTAATAACCACAATTTTAAGCTGTGTGTGCTTAAACTATTTTTGAACTTAAGTGGAGTTCTGACTGATTAATTGATAAGGCCTCGGTTCCCTCAAGGCGTGGATTATGGGTTCGTGTCCTACCCTGTCCGACCGGCTCATGACCCCTTCCGACGCAGTAATCCAGACTGATTGGGGGGGGGGGGGGGGGAAGTGTTTTTCGATTTGCCTATTATCCCTCTGGTTTGTGCTGTGATTTGCACCGGTACGAGGCGATGGTGTCAGACGTTTGATGTAGCGTCCCGAGGCTCCCTCTGTTCAAAGGACAGAGGGAAATAAGCTGCTGGCATGGCCCGAAGGCCAGCCTTCGCAGCTGGGGAAATATGGTCACCTCTGTCACCCTGACCGAAACCAGTAGTTCAAACATACAAAAAATTTCATTGCCCCTCTCCATTTTCGAGCGTCGTCCCCGACACGCCCCTTCATACACCCCCAGCGTCAGCCATCACAACTTAGTCAATGCTGCAAGAAGCACCTACGAGTTAACCAGGCCAGTCGCCGACATTCGACGCGATTGAGGCGATGCTTGACGCCAACGTCATTAATCCCTCCTGGCAGTGCATTTGACTTGGAGTTTCGTTTGGCTTGGAAACAAAGTTCAGAACAAGTGGTTCTGTCGATCATCAGTATGTCCGTAGGGAGGCGGTGGAACGCCGACCTCCTTAAGCAAGTATATTAAAGGTAATCTTCGGAACGAAGTCATCCCAGGTGGTCCATACCTAGTGTCGCTCCAGTTGTTAATAGCTTTCCTGTAGAACACGGAGGTGGGGTAGATGTCGGAGGCGGACGTCGTTCTTGGCCCATTCGTAGCACATGCACTACCTTAGCACCGCTGCAACATGCCACAGGCGGTGGAGATCGGGATGAAAACCTTATAGGGCCGGGCCCGCTTTCCGCTGCCACCAATATAGCGTCCCGAGGTTCCCTTGAAGGCAAAAGTAGGCGGAATACTAGAGTAGAATAAATATGTATTCGACGGACAGAGGGAAATAGTCTGCTGGCATGGCCCGGAGGCCAGCCTACGCAGCTAGGGCAATATGCCACCTCTGTCACCCTGACCAAAACCGGTAATTCAAACAAACAAAATTATACATTGACAATGACATCGAGGAAGCGCAAAATTCAGAAAAGTGCGACTAGCCTACAAGTGCTAAAATTCGAAACATGTTTTGTCTGAAAACACCGCGATCACTCAGGCTTGCTGCATTTACAAGACCGTCAATAAGGGTTGCGAAAAATCGGCAAAGAGAACAAAAGCTTTAAAGTAATTGCAAAAATGATGTGATAGGTGGGTACGAAATGTGAGCACTGTCAAGGAATGTGAAGAAAACAAGGGACCCAGAAAGATGTGAAGGGTACCGAGAAGGTCAAATGGGGAATAAATGTCGCAAGGTGCCAAGTAAAACAGAGAATTGCAACTTATGCTAAAACTAGCAAATCCTATGGGAAGGGGGAGGAGTGACCTTAAATGAGTCGAAAATTGCTTTGTCACGCTGCTTGGGTGATGGAATTTATGGAGTAGTAGGATAAAGGATAAGAAAAAAATGTACAGTTGCGATGATGTCCATCTTAGATAAATAGATTGTTAAGTGCAAAAACTGCGCGAATTAGCTCGCGTAGTCCGATGGATGGGGCGCCTGCCTCCTAAGTGGGCGATTGTGGATTCGAGTCTCACCGTGGGTGCTCTATTTGCACCCATACAAATGTAGCGCTTCTTTTGCCAGCAGTGCCAACGGGTGTCTAAAAATGCGTACGTGCGCGGTTGCAGCCATCTTGTCATTTCTTGCCGTCAGATGAAGAAGAAGTCATGATAGGCACCGTCCAGAGCATGACTCGAACTCGCAACCTTCAGATTATGAGACTGACCCACTAACCTCCTGCAATACCATTACCTTACAAAGCCGAGTAGGGGGCGAGGAAGTGTGTGGGCGAGTGAAGAAAAGTGGGGCAGCACTGACTGGTTGAATTTGGTTTTCCAGCGCATACGGCATCAATTATCCTGGATTTGTTAAAGCGACTTCTGTAAACGCTAGCTCAAATCCAAGAAAAGTGCACCCATGACTTCGGTTAGGTGAGATCCGATCAGGTCTGATGCTGTCGTCGGTCCGACGCGGTAAAATGAATGGGAAAACCAATAGTAAGAGGCGTTGGCGGTGGTGAGCCAGCAAGAAGTGTAAAGTGACTGAGATGTTGTTCGACCAATAAGAAGTATGTCCCGGTGTGAAAAGTGGTGGGCATAAGGGGGAGGTGGTACGTCACGTGACGAATTTGCACCCTAAATTTAGCTATGCACAAGCGGTAATGTGAATTGAGGAATGATAGGTAGAAAGATTTATCACTCACTTGGATTTTGACTGCTGTGGAGGGGTTAGTTTATATGGATGGTGAGAAGTCCTTTAAACAGTGGGCGTTGGATTATGGAAAGGTGGGAATGTGTTTATGACCCGTTTATTATGCAATCAATTACGGCTGGTGGTTAAACAAGAGAAATTTTGTTTTTGTGAAAGCTAGAACAATTTATAGAATGAATCAGTTGCCATAACCTAGTGAGCACGGGAGGTGAGGTAAAAGGAAAATTCGGCTCAAACGTACCCTGAGCGTTTCCCACAAAATCTGATCAACTGGTTAATTTTCACAATCAATACTCTTTCGCATCAAAAGGCGGCAAGAATACCGTTGCAATACAAAATCCCTGACTCCTAACTTACACCTCGATCAGTGTGTTGCAACATTTGTAACGCAATGATTACAGCAAATTCAGTGATTACATCTATTAATATACGCTAATCTTTTATTTATTTGAGACGATTTTTAGCCATTTAGCAAAAGGAAAAGGGTGGCAAGTTGTGGGTGATATGTTCAAGTACATGATGAGTGATCGTTTGATTGGCTTGCTTGCAAGTGGGACAGCTAATAGTGGAGTCATCTAGCCTCATCACTGGTTTTGGCCTGGTAAGCGTAAGGTCATGGGATTATTCGTTCATTATGGACACAGAGGTTATTTTAACGAAACTTGACGACCGAGACAGTTATTTGCCAGCTAGGAGTTCCTTAATATAGGGTTTTCGACGACTGAACTAACCACAATTGGTGCCTGTCCCGAATCAAAGCATTCGTTAAAAAAAAGATTTTTCTACAAACGTTGTTTATGGGTCACAAATCTACATTTTCTCCACTCTCTCCTTTCTCACGACTATTCAGGCTTTGAATATTCCTGCTTAGCTGCTAGGTCCTAGAACCCAGACGACTCCAATAGAGGGGTGACATGCACGAGTCCTCTTCTCAGGCTTCACTTCGCTCTATTCAGTCACGATAATGAGGAGTTTTCCAGCCATTAGCTTCAATAATTCATAACTTAATGAACAGTTTTACACGAAAGTGCACTTTACAATCATAAGTGGCTGCAGAATTGGTTTTTATCGAATGGGCTCAATGGGTGCCCTAAGTGACTGGTTAGTTTGCTCCTCCTCTCGCTGTTTCTTTCTATAATCATTACTGTTGCTAATGATGCTACTTGGCTGACTTTCGTAGCACTTTTGTGCTTGAACATGCCAGGATTCCATTAAGGGCAGTGACTGATGTCCGTTGTCTTTGTGCGCTTCGAATGCCCTCCTTTCACAACCAAGTGAGTTAAGCCGCAGAGGACATGAGTGAGATATTTACGCTAACACCAAAAAAGAATGATCGTCGAATCGTCCTTTGATCAAATTACATATTATGCAAAAATTTCTACGAGGCTTTACGCACTGTATGAGGCTGTGCTTGGCCCTGTTTATAGAGCTGATTTCAGCGATGCATGTATATCAGTCGTGATAGCAGAAACGGGTGTGCCAAAAAGAAACCTGACTTCTGTCGAGATGCGTCAGATATTGTAGTGCAGACGAGGTCTGGAATGATTGATTGTTGCGACTGAAATTGCAGCCATTGCCAGATAGCGATTCCCTCATCTCCTTTAGCCACAATAACTTTCATAGGGTTTCCCCAATGCTCGTCTATTTGATAAGCATTTCGTCCAAATTTTGGAGTCCTCATCACCCACTGCGTTCAACATGAACTGAATCACCTTTAGACACTAGCCATCGGACTCTCTATCAGTTCTAAGTCAATGTTTCCAACAGACCCATTTAGCCTGAAGCCCATGCACCAAAATGCCTAGGAGAATTTTAAGCATGCCAAATGTGATGCAACCGTGACGCATTAGTGGCAATGCGATAATAAAATGAGACTCACATCTAGATTGTACAGTCTGCATTATGTGCCAGATTTATTATAGGATGTCATGGTAAGTTCACTCACTTGACGGTGACAAAAACGACACTTAATAGAAATAATGAGAGGAGTGTCAATACTGCCTTTTTGACCTGATTTCAAAACTTGTTTGGAGGTAAGAACTGTTTCATGTGACTTGTTGCTCACATTGCCATGTTTACCTATCAACATCCAGTATGCCTGATCCGGTAACAGTAGTTCTGGAATATTGTGAAGTAAACACGTGGACAATGACTCAATCATAAATCATAAAATGCATGTGTGTACACACTGAATCCCGCTAGGCACGACCTTTTCGAGATAAACTAAGGCAAGAGTGAAGTGAGCGGACGAAAGCCAATTACTCTTTTAAACGGAATGCAAAACAAGTGCACTAGTGTTGATCAAAGGCATCTTGACACTTGGCACGAGCAGTAGGAGCAGTATAATGGACGATTGTTCAACTAGGTGGTCGACGCAGGTAATGATCCATCCATCACCTGTGTCAGCAATCTTCGGACCGAAAAGCATCTACGCACCCGTCGAAGCAAACACAATGCATAGAAACATTCTCAACCATGGTGACGTTCTTCGAAAATTATACCAACCGAAGGAGCAGAAGTATGCTTAGTCTGACAGTGGCGTAGATTGCACATTGACGCCTCCGTCGTAGGAGAGTTCCACTACCCCGGCTTAGGTTTGTTTCAATCGCGTCCGCTGAAGTTGCACAGGACGCCACTCAGTTCGTGGATGAAGAGAAGCAAGCGAAAGTACCATTCCAAGGGATACCGCAGCTGTGCCCGCCTCCAATACGCAACACTAATGCCGTAATAGTTCATCCAATACAACTGTCAGCTTGCAATCGTCAAGGCTTTGGGAAAATGAAAGCCAGCGAATTTTCTTATCGAACATGAGTGCCCAACCCTTCATGACATAAAGTGCATCGCAACAACCACTGGACCTGAGATCATTAGTACCTGAACAAAGTACAATGTAATGGAAAAGCCAAATTTCAAAGTTGGCGTTCTTCAGTAATCTCTCTAAGCTTATCGGGTGTAACATAAGAGGCAAAGACATTTTTGTCCGCTTTGAGGTCTGAACCTCCAGTGACAATAATTAAAACTGCCATTCGACAGTTTTATATCTTTAACAACCAAAATCTACTCGGTCAAAATAATGGCGACTGTAAACTTCATATCACTAGATTATTTTCATAAAAAAAATCATTAAATAACCCTACACAAGAGATATGCGCCCAGGTAGTACATAGGATGAGTGGGTCATTTATTCTCCGCACCAACTGGAATAAAACAGATGATGTGGAGAGGGGACTGGCGGGTGAGTGAGTGACTGGTAGGCGGATGTGTGGTGTGGTGTGGTGGGCTGTCGTGGTGAAGTAGGAAAGAGGAAGGGTGGCAGGAGGTGAGGGATGGGAAGGGACACGGAGTGCGCTCGACAAGGGAAAGGAGAGATGGAGGCATTGGGGGAGAGTGGGGCATGAGAGGTGAGTGATGGAGGGGATGGGGTTGGAGGTGTTCATTTTAGATGCAAGGTTTGTAATCAATGATTGCTAACCTTATTACTTATCTTGTAGTTGGTTTCTTGAACAGTGTGATGGAATGTTGACTTCTTTTTATGTACGGGGAACCTATTTAACCTATTGAACCTCCTGACTTGAAGCAAATATGTCGATTATTGGAGTCTTACGTTTTAAGGCACGATATGATTCTTTGCTCTGATTTACTTTTAGTGCGTTAGCTGCTAGTGGATTCGTTTGGCTTCGCTGCTGGTCGCATCTTTTTCCTTGTATAATTTTCCGTTTTAAAACAAGTCTTCAATTTTACTCTAAGACCTTGACATTTACTTGTCATTTAGTAGCTTTTTATCATGCGGGATCAGAAGACGGAACCAAAGGTGACTGGTGTGTTTTCTTCGGTAAGGATTCGTGCCTTGAAATGCTTTCTTATGTTTACGTGATAAGGGGCTACAAGTGGGATCTCTTGATCTTACAATCACTCCAGGTTTTATTTTTCTTTGCATTCAATCATACATCGAGCATTTATTCCTAGATGCTGGGTATAAACTTCGCACAAATTTAATTGACCCGTGGCATACGCAAGACCCCTTTTAAGGTTCTAATTACGAAAGTTAATACATTTGTAACTGTTCTACTGCGCTTGTAATTTAACAGAAGTGACCTTATATATGCAGCCACACGTCATAATCATGTATTCACATTTTTTGCAACGCCGCCGAATAAAATTTAGCAACCCTCCTGCGCATAGATGTGCCGCAATTAGGTTTACTTTAGCAAATGATAATCGGAGAGAGCGCGAGCGCAAACATCGCACCAAGTCGCGCGCACTCAACAAGAGGAAGGAGGGTTGGAGGTAGTGGAGGAGAGTGTGAAATGGGAGGTGAGCGATAGAGGGAGGAAGAGAGTGGATGGGAGACGTGAAGGGATGCCATCGTCAACGACCATACCAAGTAGAAAGCACCGATTCTCGTCCGATCGCCGAAGTTAGGCTACGTCGAGCCGGGTTAGTACTTGCATGGATGATCGACTAGAAATACTCGGTGTTGCCGGTCTCTTTCTTCTTTCCCTTTTTTGCCTGCCTCTTCCTCCCCTACCTACCTACTAACATTACACTTGCATTATGCTGCTCTCCACCTCAATTTAGAGCATTGCAGCCACTCCTCCTTGCTGCTTGGCATTCTCATTTCCACTCCAGTGTGTGGCATCATCCACCGTCATGCTTGTTAGGCGTTGTTAATCTATTTGCCCTCTCGTATGCTCCATGTCCACACCTACCTTTTACGCTTATGCGGTATTTTTATTTACACAGACATGTTACACGTTAAACTTTGTCCAATTTTACAGGTGCAGTCTCTACCTTTCTTGCGATTTTACTGTGAAGCCATCTCTTGCATCCTGTGCAGCCTTAAGTTTTAATTAACGGCATGCTTTAGAATGCCCTTGTCTAAGACGGTAATCTTACTTAAATGTGCTTATGGCTTCTTAGAAAATGGATGATCAATACATCACTTTGTGAACTCTAAAAAAATAATATGACAAAAGGGGTACCTCTTGATGACAGTGAATGTTGTGAATGACTATATGACTTTTGGGCGCAACTTTTGAACTGAAAATGACACTAATCATGGACGAATGCGTTCCCAGACCTTAATAAACGCTTTCACTAGGTCCAGACAACACAATGAAAATGACATTGTTCCCGTTTATCAAACTCCCTCCGTTCTCAACCATTTCAAAGTTGGTGTGTTTTATGAAGGGAAGTTGATCAATTTCGTTTGAATCTGTGATCATGGAGGGATGAAGTCACAGGCTTACTTGATAGCTTGCGCTAGCACCAAACGCTACAAAACAGCCCGACGACCAAATGGTAGTGAATACGCAGCATGCCGCATCGTCGATGTCTGCTGTTGTATAAGTACCACTATCGAGAATGGGTAGGCAATATGGGTTAAAACCGGGTGCCAGGTTGCAAGGCATATAACCCCCTACTAATACCATGATCCCGTTTGCGGATGATAAATATGCGCCTCCTTTGTATTTAATTTTAACAACCCAGTAATAATGGGCCTTAACTTGCACGCCAAGACCGCGCATTTCCCACAACAGGACCGCCTCTATTTTGCACCCTTTTGATCATAAAACATCGACAATAATAAAATTCAGCACCTAGGCAAAAGTGTAACCCTTGTGTCCAGAGGGAGATAGAGATCATAATGAGGAGGATTTATGCAGCATCTATAAAAGCGGCAACTTCCTACGACGGACCAGTTTAGTGTATGGAAATGGATACGAGTTGTGCATAGCCCAATGGCTCAAAACATCCATGAATTAGTCAAAAACAGTTCAGATTGATGTTGTCACACTTGTTCTTTGATAACCAAACGTTTCAGCCTGTCCCAGTAATTTTGCTTAATTAGATCAACTCAATTCAGACCTACCAAAACCTAATTTGAAGGCTTATGCATTGTTTATGCACCATTCTCTTAACACAAAATGATGCACTAATTTACAATTTCCACATAACTATTCGTTCGCACCAAAATGCAGCACCTGCAGCTCCACTAATAGTATTCTTGAGACGACTTTTCTGACAGTAATGAGCCATAAGAGAAGTGGCGCTTGGCAACTCTAAGCACGACCGGAGAGCTATGATGCAAAGCAAAAGGACAGCCATTGCTTGATTCCTCTAGAGCGATATTTCATGCCATGGAGTTGTAAGGCGACCTTGATTTGTCCCGCAGGATGGTTCTCTGACTCCTTTCCTTGCGTGCCAGGGGGTAATCAAGCGCCTATGCCAAAGGTGATGATACCTTATCCAAAATGTAGCAGTGGATCACTTCAGCTCGCACACCTCGTTCGCACCAATCAACAAGCAAATTGATCATCACCTAGGCAATCCCGTTCAACCCTCACTTTCGTTGTTCGCGAATAAACACAGATAAGCGAGTAAAAGCCTTCAATTTATCCATGAAGTAAACTTGACAGTGACATCATCACGACCTGAAGTGAGAGAAATGTTGACATCAGAAATGGCGAGAATCAAAGATTTAGAGATTTGTGCTGCTCCTCATCCACGTGCTGCCGGAAGACACAACTGATCGTTCCAGTGTCCCATTCCCCTTCAGCGCATGGCTTTCAGGAACCACATTGAGGAATCGCTGTTGTAATTCGCTTTGGATAGTTGACCTCACGTCTGCACTAGAATTGCACACCACCGACATTTAAACCTGCAAAACCATGACAAAAAGCACGGGCTAAGGAAAACTTTAGTAAGCACGTAGGAAAATCAGGTCCAGAAAGACGTGCTGGTTTCACACATATCAAAGGAATCGTGATGCAGTATTACCACACAAAGAAGTATGCACCAACTCACGCTATGCACAAAGTAGTCAACACTTATCAGAAATGGCGCAGAACAGTGGCAGTGCCTGTGCACAGCAAGGTGAGGTGACGAACCAAGTTTTGTGAAAGAAAGCGCCTGTATTCGTGGATACCCGCACCAGCAGGAGATGCCAACTTATTCGGTAGTTACACATTTGAGCGGTGTAGATGTCTTTGACCAGTAGCGGCCCTGCAAATGTTGATTTCCAGCCCACCTACACAGTGTTAATTTTCTGATAACGTTTATTGGTTACGTGAAATCCCCAACACCTGGTATCCAATTGACATCCAATATAACCTGCCATAAAATAGTGCAAGGGTACGAATGCATTCGCGCCAATGTTTCCGACAAGTTAAGCCCAAAATCACTATTCAATTTGGAGGGCAATGTCGAGTGAAGAATGGGAGGAAAGAGGGATTGCCTTTGTGACCGATCCATCATGAGTGTCATTCAGCTTGGCCACACAAAAACGTCCCTCCACCTCCCCCATTTAATCCACTGCACAACTGCACTTGCTACTAAAGCATTTTCGCATCTATTGCGCCTAACTAAAAGGAAGCCACAATTGGGGTGCTTGGAAAACCAAAGTGATACGGTAGGTATTGATTTGTCTCTTTCGCACATCACCTCACACAGGCGCTGCATTCTGGTCGTCATCAGCTGGATCCCAATAAAGATCAAACAATACCAGGCGATTTGCACTAATCGAATGTAGACCACAACCACCCGTTTCGCCGTTCTATATGAAGAAAAACTCTGGCAACTGTAGGATGGATGCATAGGATGTGGAAATCGTACACATGCCAATTCTGGTTAACATCAAAGAGATCAACTTTGAAAACGAAGTTGCGGGTGGAAGCGAAAATCCCTGGGATCCTACTGATGAATTGTTTACAATCTCGGTGATAAAAATAATGAGGCTATGTTAAAACTGCTTCTCAAACAAATACTCGAGACAAACTGCCTGATTTTTTCTGCATTATTTTAGAAAGGTAGGATTTCGCATGAACGAAGAGCAGCCTAGCAGAATCACTACAAGGCTTACATTTTGAGAAAAAGAATCAACTCACTTGACTTTACACGTAGTAGTTGAATTCAAAACGCCATTATCCTAGAGCTCCATCAAGAGCCTCTTAATAAACTGGCGCCTACTCTTTGCAAGTTCACGAAAGGCAAGAGACCCTATCTCGCTAGGCAGCCGCCTTTAAACTTTCCTTAAAATTATAAGCTTTTACGAGAAAATCGCGGAAAGGAATGAAATCAGGAAAAATAGTGCCATGAGACAAGATTTGGTCAATAGACTAACAGGAACTCTTTGTCACTCGTTTATTGGAAGTCGAAACTTAGCATCAGTTATTAAAAAATGAGAACGAACAAATGTTGCCACCCAATCACCCTCCTCGAAGACACTAAAAAGCAAGACATTGCTTAATCGAAACCCCGCAAAAAGTTAAGCGTGGATAAGCAACAAACGTATAGAAATGAAGAGAACAAAACGATGGGTTCGTTAATAATTACAACAATGACAAGCGAACTTCACACGCTTAAAGAAAGAAAGAAGTTATCTTATACCGCCCGCCAAAATCAGAACCGATGGCAGAGTGGGAAGAAGCAATAACGCAGGGATCAGTTGTGAAAACGCCACGCGTTAAGCATTTGATGATGAGCCTCGTGACTATTGTGATTAACACAATTCGATGTGGTGATGCCCGATTGAGTTCGACAACCCTGTGAATAGGCACTGACCGATTTGTAGATACTCTGATGATTGACGAGGTAATCATTGAGACAAACGCCAACTGACATTATCTATCCCCGGTTATGGGCTTCGGGTCCCTGTGGATGAGCCCTAACTGATAGATGAAACCATAAAGATGAGCCAGGCAACTCTGCTTGCATCTGGTGCTTTTGAACATTCAACTAGCCAAAGCCGTCTTGCGCAATTCCTTACTTGAAGACTAAATTTTGTACTACACTATACTATACTTAGTGGCAAGTTTAGTCATTTTCTGCACTTGATAGAAAAGCGGCTTCAAAGATACAAAAATTGCGTTGCCACAGCTCTGCACTGACATCATCAACCCCACTTTGACGTCATTGAGTGCCTAGTGCGAGCCAGCTGGCCTTCCAGCATTGCCGCATCTCACCACCGGTAGAAACTGCACTCTTGGAGACACCGTACCTGAAACCTGCCTCCTTCTCTGGCCTTCCATCGGTGCAAAGACCAACGAATCGAGCAATCTATCAGCATAAAATCAATGTTTATAACTCCTTCAGTTAGCTTTACATCCAACTGACTAAGGTGCTTTCCTTCCAACATCTTAGCCATTCACAGCGACTTAGTTCTCCACAATTTGAATGCTTCCAGTGAACACTGTAAACAAGTCCATCTCAGCCAGTCTCATATATACACCGTATGCTGCCCAAATTAACCCCCACACATTCCACAAGTAAAGGAATGGGCAGAGCAGTGGGTCGATAGCTTAGAAAATAGCCAGATAGGTACGTAGGTCGGCAGATAAAGAGATTGAGATATACGGAGGGACAGACGGATCGGTAGACAGCCAACAATAGCTTTACCACCTCACCCAGTCTCTGCCACCACACCTTCACTAACTGACTAACCAAGCTAGTAAAAAAGAACATGGGTCAAAATTAGTAACCAAGGTGATTCAATGCTCTGCCAAGAAATCCTCTCCAAACAACAACAGATATGATGGCGAAAAAGAAAATCATGGCAAGAGAGGAGAGTGGAGATAAGACACTACTTGCGACGACTGGCCTAGCCAGGTTCTCATCACTGCAGTACGTATACCCCAGAAAAGGCAACGCACCGCATAAACACTTGTACGACAGAAACAAAGCCAGTTGGTGGCACGGAACTAGAGTGCGAGCTGGACCACACCAAGCGCTTACCCATGCCTCCATAGGGCTTGGCAACTAAACATCAGACGCTGCATTAAAAACGGACTGAGATGAACACTCAATATCCTCAAGTGCTGAAACATACGTTTGGGGACCCGTGTGTACTAAACCTAGGATATGTCAACGATATCCAGTGCTCCCACAGATCCACTTCATGGGACATGCGCATGACAGCAATCAAAGACAATGGATATTGCGTGTAATAGACTAAGCGTACGCGTATGTGTGCACTTAAGACAGCAGAACATGTACCGTGCATAAATAAGGCAGGTGGATACAATAAAGCAGTCCATTTCTTCCAGATATGAGCAATTCTTAACCTAAGTATTATTAGTAATAATGATACAAGCAAAACGAAGCAATGTTCTACAGAAACACTCGTCACGAGAGCGTCAGGAAGGTGTTAGCTTTAACACCCCCGGAAGTCAGACGTTATGATTAAGATGAAGCGATTTCAACAAGATCACTCACATTAGGCAGGACTGTATAAACATTCCGATGCCACATCTTATATCGCTGAAGTGAAGCAAATGGAGATAAGTAGGCGAGTAGGTCCATAGATAGTGAAATATGCATATTGCCTCACTTTCACCTGTCTGTCCAACAAAACCTCTACCGACCAGATAACCAAGTCGACAGAGAAGTGAATAAAACGTAAGCAACAAAACAGTTGAAGCTTAACGCTTGCCAACTCACACCAACCTGTGTCTTGAGGGGCGCCCACCGATTATTACCCATTAGTTATATTAATGCGACTGGCCTAAGGGAGACGTCAAACCTGCACTTTGGACTGTCCCACCACCTGCTCGCCAACTATTAGTCCCAAAGCAAAACAGCTAAAGCCAACGTAACCACGACTACGGCTGAGAGGGAAGGGTGGGGAGAGGCACCACGCCAGGACTGCTATGTTGCTGCAGCAGAGGCAAACAAACCCAGGTAATTAGTGGTTCCAATAAACACCGCGTCCATAAGTATTTCGGTAATGATAAAAGTGCACAGTTAAGTGGCTTGCACAAAGAACACTAAATAGTCGAATTCACTCAATGTCGCACATTCTTCCCTGCCTTTTCGTTCGTTTACAAATAAGTTAACATCAGCAGAAGAGACCAATGGAATCGCTTAATAATCAAGAAGATCTGAGTGCGCCTCAAATGCGCATTAAATTATGAGATGATCCTCCATGAATCCGCGGAACAATGAGAAGTAAAGCACTAGCAAACCCCCCAGCCACAACCAGGCAAATGAGAATATACTTATTTAATACGAGTGTGCGTAGTGCCTATGCTATTGCTCCAACTTGGAAAGAAGTGCACTTAATTGATGCCAATGCTTACAGTCCACTGCAGATGCTTCCACATGGTATGACGCTAATTGCCCTATCTTACTTATCAACAACCAGTACACTCAATGCGGTATAAACGAATCTAACGACTAGACCCAATCAAAATCCCCTAAAAGCACATGCATATTTAATGAATTCCACTAAATACACCCTTCTCCGATTTGGCTAACATCACAATACAGGTAATTGACGAATTCATACCACCTATAGTTCTAGACGAAAAAACTAAAACAAGATGCGCAAGATGGACAACTTCATTCAATGGCATGAACAGATGTCAATGGGCACAAAAGATAGATTTGTTAATACCTAACAGATACCAGTGCTGGGTGAAAGCATCCAAGCAACTGATGGCAGCAAACAAGTAGAACATGTGGAAAATGAGAAGGTAAGAAGAGGTACATTTTATTCTAAACCAGCATTGGAGTTCTAGTGAACAGGCGGTAACTGTGGCTGATGTGAAAGACTGCACCTCGTATTCAGGCGCCACGTCTCAGCAAAGTAGGTGAATGGCAAATAAATAGTGCGCATAAATGGGAACGTCTCAAATGTACATGAATTGCACTTGAACGTACCTATGCATTGGCGGGTTCCTTCCCCTATCTAGCCACAATCATATCCATTGACGTGGCCCTTTCTGCCCACCGCGTCAAGACGCAGGAGTCGTGACACGACACCCCTTGCGCCCTACTTCGCTGACTTCCAACACTATCGGCAAACATTCCTCAGCGAACGCTGATTGACAAAACGCCCTACAGGGGCCGAACCGCATCAACGAAATACCTGTCCTTTGCAGACTCGGAGAAAACATAGCTAGTATGCCGCTTCATTTGTTCAGTCGCCCCATTTCCACCTGCGTCAACAAATATTCCATCCAAAAAACACCCCCCCATCTGCAGGAACTTGCTGGAATTTAAAGAAGCGATGTCACCCAAACCGGCGGATAGATATTGAGTGTGGCGATGGCACAGACTGCACGTTGAGGTCTTGTTCATAGCAGAATTTCTACGACCTTGGCTTAGGCCTGTTCTGATCGCGCCTGCTGAAGCTGCAGGAGACAATATTCTGTTCACCAGTGGAGAAAAAATACTCAGACACCATTTAGAAGGGCACTGCAGCTGTATTCGAGTTCCAAAAGTACAACAGATCCTTCCGATATGCTTAATGTAGCAATGTGGGCAATGCAGCTGTCACAATGGACCCACGAAAAGAACTCGAGAAGAGGGTCAACGACCAACTTGCCAAAATACAACAAAGGTCATGCCAACATTAGGCTGAGATCCATTCGAACCACCGCAAAGCGGAGAGCAATGGAGGCGTCAAACTTCAAATGCGTTACTTTTCCATAACTCCTCGGAGCTTATTAGAAGTACAAACACAGACAAGTACGCTCTTGTCATCCCTATTGTCTGCACTATCCTCGTCGCCAAGTGAAGTCTGAAATTCAACAGTATTTTAATCCTTTAACAAACAGAGACTATTTGGAACTGCACTCATCATATCGACAGATAATATACTAAATACGGTCAATGGCCTTGAAAATGTCGAACTAGAAGAAAAGTCTCGAATTAACATCTTCCTACTCTTACAACTGCAAAAAATACAAAAAAGCGGATTTATTCTTAGGAAAGAGGTTAAAGTCCTATGCAAGCTTACGCAAATCAAGTGCAGATCATTGCTAAAAATAAACATTTATGGAAAAGGTAATTTTTTTATGGTTTATTTATTTGGATAATGAAAATTTGCAGACAAGTGAATAAGGGACTGAACATTACCCATACCATTTGATATGCATTTTGGATAAAATTATGTTTAAGTATCACGCACTACATATGAGATTTATAACGCTACCCTTGAGCAAGTCGGTAGTTTTATTTCAAATTGGAAATAGAAATCGATACGCATCACACACGAGGATCAAATTTCTCATCCGCCTCTCGCACGCGAAACCGCATTTCATGTGGCATAGATTTGCACGATGATTAAAGATGTGGTAATTATGGCCAAGCAATTTACAAATAATTAACCAACGAATCACTCATCCAACAAGCAGATCGCAACCTGACTCTTGATGAAGCTGGTTAGCAGGCTTTCTAGGGAAGAATAGAGGAGAGGATGGCGTAATCGGACGCACGCATCCAATCACTCACATTAATGTACAACTGTACTTAGCCAACTTCGAGTAATAGCTAACGGACAATGGGAATGGCATGTCTTTCTACCCGGTTCACCAATGCGTCACTCGACTGAATCTTTCAAAGCTTAAAATATGAAATTGGGTAGTGGGAGAAGAACTACATTTACGCAGTGGCATATGCACGCACACATAAAGGGCGATCAGCGAATAGGTGTGCATACACGCCAATTTCCGTAATGGACCGGGTAAATAGATTACCTACAAGGGCAAAACATGAACATAGGCAGTGCAGTAAGTAGATGTCTGGCTGCGGTATAAATCGTAAAAAGGCTTACTTTTATTTCCAGGAGTACATAAGTGAAGAGATCAAATCAGAGGAAAGAGATAAAAGCATTAATGCTGGAATGGAACAAGGGAAGAAGAGCTAAGAGGTCAAAATAGTAGATCGTAGTGTGTTCTGATTTGCACCCATTCTAGTCTACATTATATATCATAGCCAATAGATACATTAATCAAAAGTACAAATGAATCACGGAATGAGATTATGCACAATTGAAGAAGAATGAAATTTTTTAGTAAAATGGCTGCGACAAAGAAGTGCGTAGGCAAAGAGAGTAAAAGAGAATTAAATTTGGCTTCAAAAGGTAAAAGAAACAAACTAGAAAGTGGAGCAAGGATGAGTTCTGTCCTCGATTAAATTTAAATATTGAAAAGAGTGTGCAAAAGATTCCATTGACTCCCTTCTACCTGTTGGGTGGGATAAGGAAATGAGACATAGTGTGGTGGCATGAGGCACTAAAAAGACCCAATGTCTTGGTACTTGGGAGAGGATTAGGAGGTAAGAGGGTGGCACTTCTTTCCCCAGTCTAAAGTTGTCAATTGACTCTACGCATTTTACAATGATCCACAACGTCTAGGACACAAGATGGAAAAGCCCTATTTGGCATCACCATCCTTCCAGTCGAATTTGGAGCTAAAACGGTGGCAATAAAACGCTGTGATTTGCAAAATTTTGGCCAGATAGGAAAGTTTTAATTTAGCCTAGGCAAGTCCGGCTTAGGTTACCATAGTGCTTTGACAACTAAAGACCAATGCTAGGTGAGTCATTGCGGTCCACTACAGTTGCTGATAATCTCAGGTTGCATAACGCATTGTGAAGTGGCACAAAGATGATCAGGAAATAAAGTGCGGATATGGAATTGGGGAGTCTGTCTCCAAATGTAATCGAGAGCCTGAATAATGTGCGTTGATGCCATATCCTGTCTACTTTACGCCTGTAACACCCTTCTATCTCACTAGAGAGGAGAACGGGCGACAAAGAGAGATATGGAGCGATAGCCTCGTCAATCATGGTAGGTCAAGCAAACTTTGTGCAGCAGGTCTGTCATACAAAATAACCTCTATTCTACAACGTTGGAGCAACAGCGAACTCATCGCCATCACATGCTGCACGGCAGGCAGATTTTCACAACTAATATGCCTATATCTCAGCCAGCTAATGTATGTTAGTGTAGCGCAGAAGTTTCACAGAAAATGTGATGCATTTAAACTATTTGAAGTCGAGTTAATCATAAAGTACATTAGTTTTTCACGGATTTATGTGGATGAATTTATGTTAGGTGGTGGAACGCAAATACAGATAATGTAGCGGCCGATAAATGACGGTGCTATCCGCATATTTAGCATTCTCCATTAATGCGGCATCTTTACCCGCCTATACTTAAATTTTGATGCCAACTTAAACAGGTGATTACGGTTTTCAAGCAAAGTATAGAGGATATAAACAGTGTGGCGATTTCATCGTTCTCCCTTCTTTACTGCGCCTGCACCCAATAGGAGAAGACTGATTGCTCTGCGTCATCTTTATTACCTCGGACAAAATGTAGATCGAGAGCGTATCAATTGGAGGTTATGGGATGGCCTCTGTCGGCGTCAGAGGGATCAACCTGCTACCGAAGGACGAGATTCGAGAGTTGTTTTCTCGATGCATGCCTAAAGGGTACACTTAAAGAAAAAAGTAACTATTACGCATGTTAATTGGACATTTAATGCGAAACTTGAAGTCCCTAAGTAAGCAACTTCAGATATATGGAACAGTAAGGCCGATTAAAGAAATATTAAAAGATACATATCAGAACTAGGTTTTGCTAATGTCAACCTGCGCCTTTATTGTCGGTTCATTGTAACGCAAAAGAGATTGCAAGGAGTGTACGAAGGATGAAGCACATGGTACAGTACAGACAAACTTTAGTAGGTTCATTTTGCCAGGCGTCAATCAGTGGCTTCTCCTCAGAGGCGCCTTAGTCCTCAAAAATTGAACATCGTATCTTCTTTAGCAATTTTACCCCCAAATATTTAATTCGTCAACAACATGTGGCAAACACATATTCAGCCCTCTGCTGACCTCGCCCATCTGGTGGTTTTTATTAGTCGTAAGGCATGCAGTACCAAAGCGCCCAGATCCATCTCTCCATCACACACAAATCCTAGCATAGAAACTATCAGTTGCCTTTTTACTGGCCTCGAAAGCAATGCGAATCATTTGCAGTCAATAACGGGGTGAGTAGTTTTGTTATCTCTGCATCTGGTGGCAGCGTGTTTGGCTGACTTGACTGAGTGGAAAAGGGCATGCTTGGTTGTGTAGAATGCAGAAGGGAAGGAGCAAACTTGGGAGGGTGGGAGCGTTGGCCAATGGGAAAGTTGCGTGAGGGAGGAAGGGAATGACTTATCGTCACTTTCATGTGATGATAGAGGTGATGGCTACTTTGCCAAGAGGATGGCTCAATCTGATCGTCTACTATACTGAACTGGTCTATTTGGAAACGATTTGGTGTAAACGTTGCAAAACGCATTATACATTCTGCAGAAATTCTGAGATAGAGGCATGCTGGCTACATAAATCTGCTGCTATGTAGCATGTGATGGTGACGAGTTTGCCATTACCCTAACATTGTGGAATTGGGGGTGATTCTGTTTGACAGATCTGTTGCACAAAGCCTGCTTGACCTGCTTTGCTTGAAGAGGCTTTCGCGCCATATCTCACTATGCCACATTTCACGTATAAATAGGTGGGGAACCCTCGCCCTCCTAGCCCACTTGCCACAATGATGTGCCCACGAAACGGTGAGTTGACAATTACCGAGTAAATGTCAGTTTTACACTCGTATGTTGCTCTGCGCAGGCGAAGTGGTGATTCTGCATAACTTTCGCTTTGCCAGGTCTCTTTGTGATAGTCTTCAGCCTGATTGCTGCATCTCATCAGGCATCCACAGACGTGAAAGGACCCAAATGCTAGAGGCTCATTGGGAAGTTCGAGAAAGAGTGTACCCTCCTGCTAGCGATATGCTACTAATGGCACGTTTCTTCTTACGTCCGTGGTCAGCGGCTGCATTTCATAACTTTTTTTCCACTTACCCAGGAGTACTCGATTGAACTGGAACTACTGGCAGATTATTGGGCCAGTCGATGCAGGTTCGAGCATCCAGATTGGAGTCGATATCCACAATACGCGGGACTTGGCGTTTATCAGTGGCTTTAAGCCACCTATCACCGAAGCCGCTTGTAGCTGGAAGAGTGAAGACAAGTACTACAATTATTTCAACAACTCTTGCAGCTACGTGTGCGATCATTACACACAGGTAAGAGAACAGCATGTGCATACCATTAATTAGGTGCAGCGCATGGATGCCATCGAGTGTGCTTTGTAAGGTCATTTCTTCCCAAGTATTGCAAGCCTACTTGCAATTTCACGCGGGTTGAGAGAGTAGACGTATATGAGTGGAAGTATAGAAAATGGTGTTATGCGGCTAACCACCACATAGTATGGCTTGTTATGCTTTTTTGTGCACAACCAGATGGTGTGGGCGAATTCGAGTCTGGTGGGCTGTGCCATGCGGCAGTGTGACAATGTGCGATCTGGATGGATAAATCCACAATATTTTACTGTGTGTCAATACATGACCGCGTAAGTGTGATTCTCTTTCGAACGGCTACTTGATCGGGTGGCTGGTGGAATTAATGGATGACTGTTTAGATGTTAAAGCAACACAGCTTTGACATGTGCAGTTGTGACGGGGATAGTGAACTTCTTTAAGGGAAACTATTATGGAAAACAGCCGTATATATCTGGAACTAGTTGCAGCAAATGCCGATGGGATACTCGTGTTTCCGCAACCAGTGTATCAAACAGCCTCTGTGCAAAAAATTGCTGCCGACATTGGAATTGGAGACTCCTAAGGATAGAACTCTGCCAGAATGCATGGTCTGGAAATGAGCCCAACAACCACCGACTGTACTGGTTGTATTTGCCCTGGTGTCCTTAGCGTCGAGCACCACGTCTCCTACTCACCCTGCTGCACCCACTTTCTACCCTGTTTTGAGCACCAAGTCGTCTTATGTTGCTGATAACTTCAATAAACTTAACGCTTTCTTCACCACCCCTGATTTTAGTGCAGTGTTGGTTGGAGGCATACACGTGTTTGCATTCTTAGGAGAATGTGAATGCTGCTACGGAGGATTCCGATTGTATGGAGTGGTTCGGTAAACCAAACATCTGACTGTCCAAGAGAACGGGTGATTTCTGTTTAGTTATTTGCTGCGCCCCTCTAGGCGGAGGCAAATATGTAGTAGAAATTTCTCTGTGTTTGTCAATGCTCTACAGGTCGTGAAAACGCTGGCAATTTCAGAGTGGAGCACAAAGTTAAAGTAATAAAATAGGAACACACTTATACTTAAGTTGCAAAGGTTAAGCTTTTATCACTTGGGAAGAGTTTATGCATTGCAATCGAATCATTAGCCATTTCATCCTGTTTTGCTAAATGTTAGTGATTTAGACTTCTGTCGGAGGCTGGTGGAGGTAATGCGAAGCTTGTCACTGCTCAACTGTTTTAATTCTTACAACGCTTTCATTCTTCGGCAGTTTTGTCTATACTCTGAACGACGTGATGCGTGATTGACAAATTTATACGAAGACCGCGCTTAACCAAACCACTGACCTCACCATTGTTGATTAACAAATGCGGTCCTTTGTAGGAGGTTTTGCAAGTATCATTTGATTAGCTGAAGCATTGAAGCAAACAGTATGCTGCCCAGGCGTGCCTACTTAGGGAGTGTATTGGTGGTTTGACAAAAAGTCGGGCAAATTGATGCATTTGGACCGCATTGATTTTCGCATGGCTTGACGGTAAGGTTGATACTTAAATGGCCTACGTCTACACACAGGCTGCACCGCAAAAATAACGCAAGGTCATGGGCAGCACCAACTAATCAAACGAATCTCAGTAGCATTTCGGGTTTGGCACTTACTGCGGGTGTTCGTAAGTTGTTTTGCTATGATCGCCGTCAGCTGTATGTATTTATTAAATGGGAAGCGTAAAAGAAGATTAAGCGGAGAAAGAGCATTGTGTGAAGTGTTTGAAAGCTGAAGCGAGTGTCCACTATATGCACTCACACAGGCACGAGCGATGCAGCCGTGAACGGTGTCATCGTAAATAGGGTCGAAGAAGGAAGGCAAAAAGCATGGATGATTATAGTAAGAACAGATTATCAAATGCTCACTTGATTGAAAGTGTGAAAGAGGTTGACCGTTCTGCATCACGGGGGTACGGGAAAATGCAGCACTATGATCATACAGCTGAATACAGAAAAGTGCATGCGTATAGCAATGCATACACGGAGCACTGGATTTGATCCATAGCTACTAAGGCTCCATTTTTGAAAGCCAACTCTTACCTGACTTGTTAAGTCCTTCCAGTGCTCAGAGATACGCGTAGTACCGGGATATCTTTGCAGGGCACTGGATAAGTGGGAGAAGCGAAATGCATTCACAGTGAACTGTTAATGGTTTTCATTAAGGATGCACAATCGTACGAGCAGGATCTAAGCCTACAACGGACGCCTCTTGCACATATGACTACGGTTCAAGCAACAATTAAGATTTTGTCGTGATAGAGGCTCACAGTTCGTTTAGATGGGGCACCTTTTAATGTCAACAATGTTCCAGGGATTGTATTGCGTCTAAATGAGGACGCAAGCATACTTGTACCATCACATGCAAGCGATCACGATTGTCCTGCATGAGTCAAAAGAAGCATTTCAGCAAGCAATTTCGGAATAACGTCTGCGGAGACGGGAATCGGTACACAAATTCAGACTAATTCACCCACCATAGCTGCACTTCAGTGTTCATCGCCTTTTGAGTAAAGAGTTAATCCGAGTCATAAACGTTGTCACTTAGTAACTGCTTTGCCCACATCACTCTGCTTTAAACCACTAATTTACGAATCCGCAATGCTACACCACTAAACAGATGTGAAACTGAAGTTCGCACACTCTGTAGACATGGGCTGCAGTAGTGTGATTGGTGTGGGGTGGGATATTTTGAAAATGCTGTAAGTAATGCACGTCGGTGCGGTAGGCGGTTGCTGCTGCAAAATAAGCTACTTAATCTTTGATTTTAATTTGGATTCCCAAAGTAGATTGGGACTTATGGGCCTTGATTTGCTTGTCGGCCTCCAGTTTTTAAGATCCTACTGAAATAGACGCTTACAGGCGCAGATAGCTGAGCCATAAGGTTCCCTTTGGCTCATGTCCAGTTATTCCAGCCTCATTAATGGCATTACGCTGCAATAAGCCCGAAGCTCTAATTATTGATATCGCATTACTGCCTCGGATAATGCATTGCATCGAATAGAAAGGATACTACTAATCAGACTAACAAGGATGACAATGGATCACAATCGGTACCATAACCAAGAGTTGCTAGGCCAAGCGTGTGGATGAGAGTTAAAGTTGTCATGGCGACAAGCTTTCAGTCTGTATCGTGCGTCCTGCTGAAGTTGGAGGCATTAGATTTGGCTTTGAATGGGGAGTTTTGACCATCGTTATCATTATCACCCTTTCTGACTCATTAACACAGTTCTGCAAGCATTCATTCGTAAGTCTGGCCCGTGTGACTGTCTTCGCTTGAAATCACTCGCCATAGCAATGCTAGTTCAAAGATTGACTAAATTTTATCAACTATTAGCCTGCCATTCTGCCTTTCTGAGGCATCATTTTGTATGAAAATTAAGGACGATGCTAGGAATGAAAGAGAATGACAGCGGTGGGACTCAAACCAGCGCCTTTTTAGACTGGTGCCTAAAACTGGCATCTTAGACCACTCGGCCACGCTGCCTCAGAAAAAAGCTTTGATTACAAGTTGTAAGCGTGAAAACAATGCGACATCGTGAAGTTCATAAATAAAGAAGGGACACTGGAATGCTTAATTTTGTCTTCTGGCGGCACTTTAACGCAGGCCAGCACAAAACACTTTAAGTCCTTAATCCTTCTCTTCAAGCCGTGCTGATATCTTGACAACGTTGTATGTTCCTGTAAAGTTTTCTTTACTAATAAATTGAAGTTTGCAAACAAAAAAAACAAGAGGATTAAAGAGGCTTGCGCTGGTAATGACAAATTTGCTTTTTGATTGACGCGGACGAAATGTGTGAGATAAGGTGGTCTACTGTTACGATTTTGATAAGGTATCATTACCTGCGGCATAGTTTTTTAGTAAACCGTTGACACAGAAGCAAAAACTTACCTATCTAAAGCCAGAGAACCGTCTAGTGGAGCAAGCCGAAATCGCTTGTGATATTACAGCCTGAATTGTCGGTTGGTAGGCCAAATGCAAATCACGCTTAGAGTTGTCTAGCGCCACTCCCATCCTCTTATTGCTCATTACTATGTCGGAAAATTCTCAAGATAGTGGTAGGAGTGCAGCAGCTACACTTTGCACAAACTGGACTTTGCATAAGCTATACACGATGGTTTAACTTAGGTTTTATTGATTTATTTATTGTGAGCTTTGAGACAGGCTGCGATGTTTTGTTATTAAAAAACAAATGCTGCGACTTCGGTCAGATTTTCTTTAATTTAAACACCGATATTTGTAGCCACTTGGCTACGTAAAACTTTACTTGTGTCCATTTCCATACACCGAACTAATTCGACGCAAGAAATCCCCACATTTTCTGTCGACATATGTGGCATCATCTGAGGAGTGAAAATGAATGCACAGTTTCATGTTACAAGAATCGTCCTTCAAATGACCTCCACCTCCATCTAGGCGCAAATTTTGCCCTTTATCTTAGGTGCGGGATTTGATGATTGTCGATGCTTTATGATTAAAAGAGTGCATCTGAAGAAGTTCAAATAATCCCATCTAATTTCGATTAAAAATGTCTTACTTTATGTATTTTTTATCCAAAGGTTCCAAATTGATCCACAAATGCTAAGGACGGCAATAAGATCTGGCACTGTAATTTGAATTGGACATTAAATAAAAGTACATTCCAAGTAGTATTTGCATCCAAAGGTCATTTATCCTTACGAATCACCGGTAGGCGAAGGCGAAACCTGCGAAACCTGCTGCGTAAAACATAGGAATACATTAGAGTCAAATCGAGGCACATGGCTGAGCCTATGCTGTCTTTTTCACGATGGTGAAGTCCGATCAAATATTAAGGACAAGTGAATGGCTCCGATAAAAGTATAGGCAATCTGTAAAGGAAACATTCCCATTAATAATCGTTCTGCCTATTCGTTAAGGCGACATTAAAATGCATAGGGATTTAGAAACGAGTGATAGATTAGCAGTTGTAGTTAGCTCACATTATTTATATATTATAGCATTGCATGGTTGCAAAAATGAAACGGCGCACCAGACGGACTACGGTTTGTAAGTGCGAAATAATGAAGGCATGGTTTACGTTAATTGTCCCTCATGCGGACGTGCGCGTGTCTTTACAACGGTCCGCAAACAAAAGGCCTGTTTTGGCATTGAGGCACCACAAAAATTAGAAGCTCCTAAGTGAGGCGAACGTGACCTTTTGTGAGTCAGCAGTGCGATCAATTTTTACTTAATCTTTGCACGACTAAGCAAAGCCTATTATCGTAATCGTTTGCAAGGGTCATGCAGCGGGAGAGTCAATCCAATACCTACTGGATTCATGTGCCCATAAAATGGCGGCGAGAAACGGTGCCATTCGACCATGAGCTTTTTTCGCACAGGGTTGGGCAGCTGCAATAGCACAGGCCAGTGGTAAACTACACAACAGTCATTATTTATGTCAAGATCGTACGCTGATCTGATGCAGCGTAAACAAAAGTGCGGTCCATTTATTGTAATTGCGGTACGGCTTAATCATGCAATCGCTATTGTCAGACGTACAAGAAGAACCGGTCGAACAAGCTATATCCTTTGTATTAACAAAACTGCTGAGCTGGCAACCCTTCATAAGCGTGGATGCATCCCCACAGGCCCACAATACTGATTCGCATGCGGTATAGAAGGTATGGCTTGACACTGGATTTTGCTCACATGTCTGTAAGGCGCGTAAATATTCAAAAACGAATTGCTACACATCGTTTGTTCCTCACATGTTGCTTCGAAATTTACACAGTTCCTTGTTCCTCACCCGTACGAGCCTGTATGTGCCTCTTCTTTGTTCCACTTTTTGCCTTCAACTTACTGTTATGGATGCCAATTTTGTCGTAGGCAATTGTTACCTCTTACCATGACCAGCCTCCTTTAATTAAGGTGCTTTCGTTTAAAGCTTTTCCATTTTGACAGCAACTGCTTATGCAAATTTAAAAGGGAATGAGAACCCCGACAATGTTGAAGTAAAGCTACATGAATCCTTCGAGCATTCAATTCTATCTCTTTGAGTATTTTCTGCTAAATAGGTATAAAGATTTGGACGCTTGCCATAATTTCCTTTAAGTTGACAAACTGGCTAGAATGCTGGTAATGAGGCATTTGAAAGAAATGATACACTTTGAATAAGTGGAAGTCGAAATATCATTATGAACTGTAAATCAGTGTGGAGTAAACCTTGCAAAGACCTTATGTAGCAGTGACTTTCAAAGGGAAAAGCCACACAACTAGGCCATCAGTGTTCAAAGGCTAACTTGCCTCGTTCATTCAACCATGACTACAGCATCGGTTGGATTGAGGCGAACGAAGTAAGAATTGTCAGGGTCACCTAGTAATGGTGTTCCACCTGGGGTGTAGTGTAAGTTCTCCTCCGGAATCCTAGTAATACAGGGGCTAGAACCACAGATAATTAATATTGTAGCAGACTAAAACAATAAGGAGTAAGTGAGTACCCGCCTTCAAGATCGTCAAATGGTGCACAAAATTGGAGTCCAAGCTCCATAGGCTGTAGCCTAGTCAACAGCGGGTGATGTTGAACTCACAATAAGAACGAGAGTGGGGCAGAAATTTTGCGTCTCGGCATCAAGGAAACTAAGATTTAAGCAGGATTTTCCTCCGAGCAGACACAATTCTACCGCTAGTGCCCAGAAATCCCAAAGATGCGTTGGGCCAGCTAATTTGGCATCTACAAACATGGGAATAAATCTATGATGGACAGCGACTTCTAAGGCCGGACTGCGTTCAATTCATTTAATCCTGCTAACCTACCAGTGGCTTATAGTTGAACGGAGGAATGTTTGATTGCTCACCTGCGTGGCCAATGTGAACTAGGCTTGGTGACTAGAGTAGCGCACACGCTTGATTGACCTGATCGTGAGGATGCGCATCATAAGGTGAAGCTAGGGGTTCAGAGAAAATACACGCTTTGCAAACTTTGTCAACTTTAATCTTCCTTTGTCAAGCAGCAGCAAAGTCATACTTAGGCAAAGTAGCGCAATTATTCCAGTGAATCATTAGCAGCAGGTTGCGTAAGGCATGTTTGTTATTATAAAAATGATAACAGCAGCCAAATCATTCATTAGGTTACGTAATGATGCAGTAAGAATCGGGCCAATCTGCTCAAACTACAAGTGAGTCAGCAGTGTTACGTCGCCTTTTCTCCTGGCCTAGCCCATATGATGCGCTACATTCCATCTGACTTAATTTTCCTCTCCGTCTTTCTTCATTCAACGAAGGATATTTTTCAACATGCAGTTAACTAGGTGGGATACTGCGGTAGTCTCGAGGCACTTCACAACCTAACTGACTGTGTCCATTTGTTTTGAGTCCCGCCACCAGGTACAAAAATTGTGTCTGAGGCTCTACATTTACTAACTTTACTTGACGCATGAGATCCAACATTACTTGAATAGACTTACATGCGTGTAACTTGGGTCGTTGTACTTTGCTGTGATTTGGTGTCCCATCCTTCCATTTTTAGTTGCCGTCACTCTTCTATGCTAGCTTTTGACTTTGTTAACTTCACACGAATGGCGATGTGTCAACTGCGACTTCAGAAGCAAAGCGAAGATTCAGATTCTCATTGCAATTATTGTTTAATATTCCAAAATGTAGATTTCCTAACTACGTAATTTAATTTGCATGGTAATACTTTGTGGACCTTCAATTAAGAGCTCAGCACGCTTTGACTACTTGCTCTGCTACCACAACTCACGCTTCTAGGTCTGCATTGCAGTCGCCGTCCAAACTGACGCAAACAATATAAAATAGCACAGAGCTCAGCTTTAACATTCACATATAGTCGGCGTGTGTGCAAGAGAGAACAGTTACTGTCATGCAGGGTGCCGGATACCGAGAGAAGCAGGCAGGCGAGCTGACTGAGCTTTGCGTTGGCAGAGGTGGAAGAAAGGGATTGGAGGCAGAGTTTGATGCGGGTGTCGCAAGCATGATTCTGCCCCACGCATTCCATTCTACGTCAATGTTGTTTCCTCCCTTCATTAACGTACTGTATTAAATTCTGGATCTAGAGCTACCTGAGTGTTTTTTTCTCAAAAATCCATTTTTCGACGCAAGCTGTAATGCTTTCTCTTAACTCAGGTTGTTTTAACATGGCATTTTAGCTTATTTTAAGTGCAATAGGATGCTTGTTGTTCTCTATCGCCGCCCGCCATATTGAAATGGAGGTGATTGCTTGAATCGCAATTATTCCACACTTTACTCCTATGCTAGTAGCAATTATTTTCCTTGTCAGTGAGAAGTTTAGCCATTCCTTCTTTTTATCGTGGGAGTTTTGCCACTATCCTCAGAACAACCTAAAAGCTTATTATGCAGATCCCTTTGCTGCCTTCAAAATTTTTATTTACCTACTCTTATTCTTTAGGCGTTTGCTTTTTTTAGTATTTTGGTTTAAAGGGATTGGTAGTTTGCAGTTACTAATGTCAAATTTCTGTTTAATAAGCAGGTGATAAAGGGTTCCTGCCATTCTGGTTTCCACGTCGGTTCGCATGACTGCTTCTACCAACCTAATTATTTCTGTGAGAGATTCGATAAAGCTACTGTTTTTAAGAAAAACCTAAGGATGACAGATTAAAGCGTTGAAATCTCTGAACATATGTGGGCTTGCAAAGAGTAGGCATTACTCAATTTACAACTTTCACGTTTATTCAAAAGTCGCCAAAGTTGTTCTTCATAGTGAGCAGCAAGGAGAGTTTTGATATCCCAGGTTTATCAATACGAACAGTATGGTAATGCCTGATCTTGATATAAAACTAGCCGACGACGGTCAGGCTGTTGCACGTCTGTTACGCGTTGGGTGGAAGAGGTAGCCCTGTATCTCCCCCTTCACTTTAGTTAATCATACATTTTCGGTTGCAATGTCTTTTGCGACGAGCGCAATGGAGGAGATGCTTCGATAGTAAACGTATCTGAAGGCATTAGGCAGTCGTGCGATAGATCAAATGGACAACATAGAGGAAAGATTTGGTTCGAGTGAGCTAAGTGAACTCTTCACGCATTTTAGCGGTTGCCACTGACGCACATTGCAGGTGAGCCATGAAGAGCAATACTTCCACTTTCCTCTCACCCTCCTCCCTTCTTCACCCTAAATTCAGGGAGAATTTTGAGCTGAGCTGTAAAAACTAATGAAATTGTCCTTCGCACAAATGCTAATGATGGGTCGGATAATAGTACTTAAACAATGCCGGCATCGATCTATAGAAGTCTATTTCAGCAAGCTTTATAAATGAAGCTTTTACAAGAAATTGCAGTTACCCCATAATTTTCTTCCAAACGTTGATATGGTGTCTTGTGCAATTTGCCCAAATTCAGTCAAAAAGTAAACAATAAGTAGTAGTAGTTGGCAAACAGAAGAGCAATGGTTCTAATCAAAATAAAATAAGCAAATACTGACACGACTTTGCTGACGTTGATGTAATTTTTTGAAATCAAACAGGAAACCCTTTGATCTAGTAAACCCTTGCCTACAAGAGGAGGCGAATAAATATTTTGTAAAGTAGAATCAAACATTATAGAACGTAGAGACAAGCTTACAAAAATCCTACCCAACCACCACAGCACTAACGGTAAAGTCTACTCGTATTTGTGAATCTGTAGCACGAAATGGCTTTTCAGTGTAATCCAGAACAGATGAACATCTTCAGATTAGTCCTTTTGGCTTTATTAGCAGACCATATCAAGGTTACGACAATCACTACATGTTCAAGGTGTCAATGGAGGCGAAAGTAGTAGATCGCAGCTGATAAATGGAAGTGAGTGAGGGCATGACATCATGCAATGCTGCGGTCACCGCGTTAGTCCACAAAATTCAGTAGTAAAATAGGGCCGTTGCTTGCTGGTCATCCAATGACGAAAAGCGAAGTGTGCTGTATCAGTGACATCTTGAATGGATGGCAAAAGTAGAACTTCTCTTCTTACCGCTTCGCTACATCTCTCCTACGAAAAATGCACTACCTTACGTTGCTCTATACTACCCTATTCCAGGTTGCGATGCTCTGTGCTATATTACGCATCAAGGGCTCTATTTCGGATGGATGCCAAGGTAAGTACCAGCTTCTGGCCAGCCATGGAGCTATCTAAGATCTTTAGTTAAACTATGATCGTGTCGCCTTAAGCAAGTTTTAGAAAACATGCTTTGTGGATCGGCGAAACTGGGACGTCAGTGGAGCAACTGCGATGGAGGAATGGGACGATGCATTATAGTGTAATCTGATGCCATCCACCGTTATGGGATAAGGAGGGGAGACTGCGCCTGTGGAATGCAAAGGCCACTAGGCTTTAAAGCAAAGAGTCGCAAGGAAATGGGCGTGTTAACACCTGCTGCCTGATTTGTTAAATTGTAGCTGTCACCAGCAGTGCATGTCGGCCGAATAAATACCAGCGTCCCTCAACTTCTTCTACAGCTCATTTCTTTGTAACGAGTGTGGTTGTGGCACCATATCCAAGCAATATCGCGCTCCCATATGCATTCAAACATTCAGGAATTTGCGTTTTAACTTCACGTATTATAAGTAGTTCTCAGAACATGAATTCGTAAATAGCAGTCTACACTCGCAAAAGCCATAAGCACACCATATAAGTCAGCAAAAGCACAGTGAATCAAAGCGTTTGCGGCACATCAAAGACAGAATATTGCATTGTGAGCCAAACGCTACCCGAACCAACAACTGCTCTTGTGGATGACATCTCGCGTTCTTTTTTAGGGAACATTGGTTTGAACTGAACGAACACTTACACTCCATTGTCACGGCAAGATTAGCAGCTATGATAAGGATATACAGCATTAATCTCACTAAACTAAGTCCTTCCAATGCTTAAAGACAAGCTCTGCGATTTGTGCATCAATTAAGGTTTTATTGGGATAGGGTGCATTTCGATGTCACCAGTGTGACAGAGCTTGTACTGCTCCCAGGAGAAGGCGCAAGTACACTTATAGCACCGCATGCAAACACTCACGACTATCCTGCATGAACCAGAGGAAGCATTGCGACAAGCGATTTCGGAATAATGTCGACCGAGATGGGGAATTAGTACACAAACTTAGGTCAAGTTACCCGCCACAGCTGCACTTCAATTTTCATCATCTTTGCATTAAAGAGTTGGTCTGAGTGATGAACGTTCTGCCATATGATAACTGCTTTGTCAGCACCACGATAGTGATCGGATGCGAAGCTGAAGCTTGCAAATTAATGACTGAAAGAAAACTACGCTATAGCACATCTATAGAACCCAACAAGGGCAGTGCCTAGGTCAAGGGCCAATAAGGCGAGAATTTACTGCACTAATTTGATTGTTTAAACGGACCTTTGA
This sequence comes from Taenia hydatigena, assembly GCA_036345935.2. Classification (NCBI taxonomy): domain Eukaryota; kingdom Metazoa; phylum Platyhelminthes; class Cestoda; order Cyclophyllidea; family Taeniidae; genus Taenia; species Taenia hydatigena. The sequence goes on along the minus strand of JADWOT020000575.1, from coordinate 112,157 downwards.
GAGACCGTGAGGCAGCCATCACAAATCTTGTAATGGAGGTTACGCTAGAATTTCTCGGGACAGAGAGGAGGTAGTGTCCCGCCCACCCCATTTAAATGCTGAAATCCCTTAGCTCTGACTGTGGCGTCTCGAGGCTCCCTTAAGGCAAAAAAAGGAAGAGACAAGGGAATGAGATGCTGGCATGGCTTAAGGAGACACGAGCTGAACAAACCTAAACAGAGGTAGCAAAGTTTCTCCTAAGGTTGGGACGTCGACGCGCGGCATTAATCTCTATTCCGTTGGTAAAATTAGCGAGGAACGTCACCTATCCTGAGATTGCTTCCAGTCGTCGCATTTGTTTCAACAATTACGTAAAGCATTTCTTAGTTTAAGGGTCACTTACACAGGTGATGAACGGACGATTTCCTACTTGGATCAATAACATGTGTGGATCTTGAACAATCGCCTTTGCTAAAGCTTCCACTGCTTCTGCTAGATGTTAAGCAGACTTCGATCAGCATTCGTGTGCAGTATACGTTGACAGCTCTAATGTTTTCTGCTTATTGAAATCCATTTATGCTATTTGCTAAAATCATTCCCTCTCGTAACAAACCATTCTACTAGTTTTTCGCATTCCTTGTAAGAGAGTAATAGGCGTGCGTCCATTTACTGTACTTTTACCTTAATTTAGTCAAATAAGTTCGTGTTTGAGCAGGATTTAGCGTGAGTGCGTGTATTTGTTAAAAGCAATGATCAAGGCATTGTTAAAGTGTCTATTTCACAATGTTTCGGAACCACTGTTACTGGATTGAGCATATTAGACGTTGATAGGTAAGGCACGGCAAGCTGTGCAACAACTCGCGTGATATCTACAGTGAAACGTAATCACTGCTCCAAATAAGTTCTCATTCCAAATTAAATCAGCAGTAAAGATACTCTTTTCATTATATTTAGTTAAATTATTTTTTTTGCAAATAGTAGTAGGTGCGCCTACCAGAACATCTTGTAATAACTCTGGCATATAATGTGCTCTGCACAATCCAGGCGTGAGTAGCACTTCGCTATCGCATTGACACTATTGAATCATGTTAGTACCACACGTGGCGGATTTGGATGCATCTGATTGTTTTTGATGCGCGTTTGAATGGGCTTTAGCTAATCGGTTTGCTGTCAATAAACGATCTGAAGGCTAGTGTCTAAAGATGATCCAGATCGTATGAACAAATGCATTCCAAGTGAGCAAGTGTTGGGAAGGCTCTATAAAGATTCTTGCGGCCAAATAGAAGAGAGAGCTTGCATTTGGCCATAGCTGCAGTCGCATCCACAGCAATCAATTCATTCTTCACCTTGGCTGTATCTCAATAAAAGTCGGACACCTGCTTGACACACCCATTTTTGCTTTTAATACTGCCGCGCATGCATCACTAACCAAGGCCTTACAAAAAGGGGAAAAGGTAGGATCCATCGCAACCTCACACAGTAAAGAGAACCTCTTAGATATTTTTTAAAAGCATGCAATTTGTTCGACGTACGTGCCAACGATTATGGCCGTTTTAATGTGGACGCAAATCCCCTCTTGTTCTCTCTCTATTTTATCTCGTCTCGTTTGCAAAAGAAGACATTCAAAGCAGATACTGACCCCGAATATCAGTCACTGTACTCAATCGAATCTCAGCATATTTGAACACAAAACGTTACTGAATTTTATTAAGTAAAATTGTTGGAAAAACCAATACAGGTGGAAAAACAGCGAGAGGTGGGGTAAGCAAATTAGTCGCTTAAGGCACGGGTGCACCCATTCTACAACTGCTTATGATTATGACAAAAGAATATTATTCATTTAGTTATTACAGTGCTGAAACCAATAATCATAAACGTCTACATTACTGTGATTAAATGGATGAGAGACCTGAGAAGAGGTCTCACGCATACCGCCCTCTCAGTGGATTCGTGTGAATTGTAGTGCCCAGCAGCTATATTCATTTATTCAAAGCCTTCCTAAATGCGGTTGAGGAGAAATTCAAGCAAGCATTGCGTTAATTAAATTCGATTTGCTGTCCATAAATAACGTTTATCGAAATGATCTTTTATTTAAAGCAAGATTTTGGTTCCGAACAGCGCACCAATTGCCCTTAAAGCATTCTTCTGATTTCTTGTATCGAAAAGCTCCCAAATGGCGAATGAATGTCTCGGTGGTCAAGTTTATTTCAAATTACCTCTGTTCCCATGATGAACGATTAGTCCCGTGACCTTCTTACGCATAGCAGGCCGCATCCAACGGAAGGCTGAATGAATTCACCACCAGCTGACTCCCTTGCAAAAAAGCCAATCAAACGATCATTCACCATTCATTTGAACATATCACCCACAACTTGCTACTTTCTTCTTGCTGAACGAATACAAACCATTTTAATGGATGCAAAGTACGCGAAAATTGATGAACGCAATCACTGCGTTGTCATCATTAAAACAGACGAATCGAGGTGGCGCTGGCAACCAGGGCATTAGGTTGCAAAGCCTTCCCCATCGTTTCCCAGTCTGAACAAAAACTAGTAGTAAGAAGCGACTAGTTGATCGGATTTTATGGAACGCTCCCAGAGCACGTGTGAGGAAAATCTTCCCTTTACCTCACCTCTCCTGCTCACCCAAACATATCAAATGCCTCACCATATAAAATGTTTTAGTCTTTACACAAGAAAATGATTCCTTTTACTTAACCACCTTTCTGATTTAGTTGCATAATAAGTGGGCCATAAATGCATTACCATCTTCCCACAATCCAACGTCTACTGTTTAAAGAACTTCTCACCACCACTATCAACTAATTTCTCCACAGCAGTCAAAATCCAAGTGAGTAATAATTAATTTTCGCCTATTCTTCCTCAAGTCACACATTACCTCCTATGCGCAGCATCTTAGTTATTTTGCGCATCTTGTTGGCTCGCCACCGCCAACGGCTCCCACCACTGGTTCTCCCACTCATGTCGCTGCATCGGACCGACGACAACACCTGACCTGACCTAACCTCACCTACCCTGAGGCATAGATGCACTTCACTTTTATTTAGGCTAGCATTCACTAAATCCACCTCAGCGGAACAGAGCACCATTGATACCGTAAGTGCTAAAGCATCAAATGCAAAAATTTCCTGCTGCTCTACGCTCCTTTACTCGTTCAGGCAGTAACTCACCAACTCATCTACTCGGGCACATACCAACAATCGGTCGATTTTGTCCTTCGACTCCTCTCTATCTACCTGGTAGCCAATGGATCATTAGCTTCTGCACTTATGAATAAAAATTCTACAACCTTATTATTTGCAGTCAGTTTATTTATGGATGATGAATTAACCATTCTCTATCACAGTGTTCTATTGACATATATTTTGTTAATAACCATTCATAAAATCGTAACATTGTGTACGTATTTTTAGTGATATGCGTTTGTGAGCATTTGCACTTTTGTTTGTTTTTCTATATTCATTTCGTCTTTATATTTGTGCACTGATTAACTTTGGCAAAAATCACGTTGGCAATTAAAATATTGATGGGGCGTGTAAGATGGATGATTATAGGTAGAATGCTTCAGTCTCATGACCTGAAGGTCGCGAGTTCGTGTCTCGCTCTGGGCAGCACCTTTCACTCGGTTATACCATCGGCAGCTGATGACGAATGGTACTAAAACAACTGACGCTGTGTCCGCCTGCGCTTTTTCGATACGCATTGGTGTAACTCGGACGAAAGCCGGTATATTGGTGGTTTAAACATGGTGCCCGCGACGGAACTCGAGCCCAAACTTTTACTCAGGAAGATATGCCTTATCCATTAAACCACGGGGCTGGCTAGGGCGCCTTCCATGGCACTTTACTTAGTCTATTTACCAGGAATGTACACTATCGCATGTGCTCGTCTTTTTCTCATTCTTTATTCTGCAATTCCATAATTTCTATCATCCAAGCAGTGCTGCCTAATAACTTTCGACCCATTTCACATCACTTCTCACCGTTCTTATATGCCCTACTAATTTTAGCAAAAGCAGCAATTTCGCGTTTTATCTTGCTCATCACAATATTTACTATCCATTTGATGCTCTGAATGCCCTTCTCTTCTTAACATGTCCTCTACTTTCTTCACATTTCTTGGCGGTGCTTACACTTTTTGCTTATTCATTACATCAGTCTAGAGATTTTTTATTCCTTTATTTCAAAATGGATCTTTCTCAACTTTCTTGACAATTTCGTAAATGCAGCAAAGCTGAGTGATCGCAGCAACTTCACCTTCCAAGTGAGCGGAATCGTTTAAAAGCCTATTCATACCACTGACAGCAGGTCATTGCTGCAAAATTCTGATGGACTTCAACCGCGGTAGTTAGGCAGGATATTATACTGTTCGCGAACTATTATAATTAAATGGGTTATGCGATGTTGCGAAAAGCGTCCATCGCTTAGTGTAAACTCGAAGTCGCTTCTTCTCTACAGCAGTAGTCGCATGATGCTTTTCTCCAAAGAGACGCAACTCATCTTTCCAGGAGAATATGTTAAAAACGGAAGCCCATGAATGGTCTTTCGCATGCCTAGATGGGTGAATTTGGCTTTTGCTACTGCCGTGTTTTTGAGTAATTAGAGGAATGAAATCCACATGGCATGCTGTGCCAGAGCAATCATTCGTGCGTTGCCAAGACAACTTATAACAAATAAGTTCTGAGGTGGGATAATGATTGCAGTAATTTAGAGCTCAGTAGACGTTGCTTAACGAAATTGGAAGGCAAAGTAATTTACTTGGTAGCAGGGCTGATCTTTTTGTTAAAATCTACAGAAGCCATAGGGAGAAGAGAAAAACGAGTGCATTTTACTACCGCTATCAGTTTGATTAAAAGAGCACTGATACGTATACACACATATATATGTCAGGTCTGCAACACCAAAACCACCAAACCTTGTAGGTAAATTCAAAATTGTGGATGAGGCAACTTGAACACCTGCTGCTGGCTCGGGTAATGAAAGGCGCAGGGCTTTGTCATGCCTTATTCGTCTTATCCATCGACTATCGTGGGCGGTCGCAGCATCAGCAGCAGCTAAAGCCAAACGCACCCACCGTCCTGCCTACCTGGCCTCATCGAGGGCTCCAATTCGAACGCCCGTTTCTAGTGGATATGAATTGCAAGCCTTAATGACAGAGTCATTAAGCATCTGGCATCATCATTCTGCCCGTGAACCAAACGTTAAACTTCTCAGTTGTGTGCGTATACATGGATGCATTTTCACTCCAATGAGAAGATGAAACTACTCATGAAACAAAGACCAAAGCATCAACAATCAGGAAGCCCACAACGTGGCGCAGGTATGCAGCGGTGCTGCCACCGGAGCTGATTCGTCATTTTTTGACCACTGGATACAACATGTCTTGTGATGGAGAGATGCTGACATCGCAATAAGACAACGATTTGCACAAGTCAAATGACGAGTAAAAGTTAACAAACACCGTTAAAATGCAAAGATAATAATCAACTGGGAACTGTGGGGCAGCACGTGTGCCTTCACTTCGGAAACACAAACGCAGAAGACCAAATATTCCATTTATGGCAGCCAGCCTCGTCTAGCCAAAAGATGCGCGGCTAACAAATTCACGCATCACAGGTTTAAATCTTGCATTTCTTCTTAGTACAAAGTTTTCACACTTATTTCTGCATTCTTGCTATACCACCCGCGGTAATGGGGTTACACCCTAAAGCAATTGATCAAAGAGAGCCTACGTTGCAAAATACTTACAATGGAAGACGAGGGTGACAACGGGTACGGTCGTGAATAGACGAGGGGATATGTGGTATTCATTCTCTTAAGATGTGCCTTGTAGGCGGAAGGCGAAGAAACAATTTGCATTTGGTTCTGAAGGAGCGATTTGATTCTCCTGATGTAAGCATTCCTACCTCCCAACTTTTGTTAATGCGCTATCCACTGCCTCTTTCATCCAATATAATGAGGATGTCTAAGAACATTCAACCCTTCCATAACAAAGCTAGCATAAGGGAAGAGAAGGATGATAAAGAAGCCCTTGCAAAGGCCTTCTGTTATTTATTTCACATTAATTCTTTCCGTCATAACGCAAACACGCTCTGTTTGTTGGCTCTTTAAAAAACAACCTACTCCTAACCATTATTTTGACACGAACCTTGCCACCAGATGCGCAATGCATTCTCCCTGAACTCGTCAGCCTTTAAAAAAGGGAACACGTAAGCTCATTTTTAGGTGATGAGGCATGATGTTTGAGCAGCAGCCCAAGTGAATGGCATTAAACTTAATTATAAAAGTGTTAGGGGTAATTTGTTCCGTTTCCATGTCATAATTGTTTTATAGCTCTTTCCTTCAATTGAACGATAATCCGTGTCATATTGAGCGCCATGCACATTTCGTCACTTATATCATGCCTTTTGTTCCATCTATTTTTTGTCATCTGTCTCTGTGTATTTCCTAGATAAGAACCAACCTCCTACATACCCAGAGCCCTTCACTTGATATGCTGTGCTCTTTGTCTCACTAGTGACTCTCTCGCTCGTTTTAGGGTCAGAAGTGTTAACATAAATGCCAACTTTTCCTTCCCTGTTATTAGACACCTCATGTGATATCGACGTACATGCAGCCACAGGATCTAGCGTCCTGCTGCCTGTGCGTGCAACAGATTTTTGCGCATTTGGTGACCATGAGTTGAACCGGCATCACTTAGACGAAGTTGAGAAAAATCTCACAGCTACATCATCACAGAGACGGCTTAGCATAGTTCCATATCAGTTCATTTCCCGCCAATCTGCTCTGTTCTAACGCTTTGCGGTATGCTCTGCCGTGTTGCGCTGCACCACATCGCAGTGCCGCGTGCATACACCTACATCTATTTCCACCTTCTCTTTCCTTCCTCGGCATCTACATTAATCTCTACCTCTGCTACCTCGCTGCTTACGCGTCAATCAGTTACTTAGTAATCGTTCGAGCACTCACACACGCCTCGACTTTATGTGACTATTGAAGCTCACGTCAGTGACTTGTTATGCTGCTTGTGTCAACCTGCTGGGGGGATAAAGTAGGTTAAGAAACTACACGATATGAGCAGAGTGGCGCAGTGGAAGCGTGCTGGGCCCATAACCCAGAGGTCCGTGGATCGAGACCACGCTCTGCTAGTTAACTATTTACTTATTCACACGGTTGAGTATGGCTTCGTCTCGCATCGACGCCTCGCTTACACGACCTGACAAGGCGATTCACCAAGCGTTCATCTGTCACTTCGATTTAGCTCTCTAATTTTATTTCCACCGACTAGGCAGCAGGTTCTGCCAGCATATTGACATGCACTCCTTTAGCATGTCGATGCCAATTGCACTCACAGTTATCCAAGCTCTTCGACGTATTACGGCTTTTAGTCTCTTCGACACATTATCCCAAATACGAGTACAAAATTACATGATACTTCTCTGTATACGTTGTAGAAAAAAGAATGCTTGCAAATGCAGCATAGCAGCGCATTCAAATAATATTTTGGCGTCGAAAAAATGGTAACGCGAAGGGTCGTATGCAATGTTCTTTCCTATGCAGATTGTTTACCGTACCTGCTGCTTACAAATCCAATTCAGGTAGACTCGACGAAATGCATTGGTTTTGATTCGATTAACTGCATTCCTTTCATATTTGGGGGTAAATACGCCAAATTACCAATGCAAAAGACGTCGACCCGAAAAAAATGCATTGTGTGGGTTAAAAGTAGCAGAGACTGCGTAGAACGATGCTGCTTGCATGGATATAAGTTGACTGCTAATAGTCGACCTAGCATAATCACAAGCCGGTCCCATTTCATTGGCTTTTATTTTGTAAAGCTAAGAGAGAAATTTTTAAAAGATAAACAGCGAGTGTCTTTCCTCTGTGCGATGTTGGTGCGATTTGCTAAAAAATAAATCACGACTGTTGTGCACTTGGATCGGGTTAGCTTACCACAGTTGTTAGCACAGCATCTTTGGTCATCTCCTTTGATGCAACAATGCATTTTAAATTGGAAATTTATTTATGATTTGAACGAATGGAAAGACCCTTAATATGGTAAAGGATGCATCGTTGTGTCGACTTATCAGAACAGCCAGTATTATTTGGCATCAATGCGCCTTTTGACGGACACGTGGATCCCGCTCACATGGACAAAATGCTATGATTTTTAAAGTGATATCCTGCCTAGACGTAAGAGTAGGGAACAGTTTCTGTGGTTAGTATGCCCTCCAAATGACTATCGAGGTCGGTACAACAATCATCAGTGGTGTACACCATAAGTTCATTTTAGACTGATTGTACAATAAATAAATGCATGCAAAACATCAAAACATTTTTGCTTTTTGGAATGAGCTTGTTTACAATGAGTGTACGCCAAATCTGAAGCAGCAAGACCCATTTAGATATCAGCTTTACATTCCAAACAGGAATGTTTTCTGGGCTTATAACTTTGCTTATTTCGTGTGGAAGATTAATCAGTGCAGGGTCGAGCCAATTTTTCCGCAACAAAGCCATGATAGGTTGCAGATATAATAGCTGCGAGGAAGACTCTAGTCTGTGCTGCAATATAGGAAACTTTGTGGAGCCAGCGATTTGCTTGTGCCTAATTCCCTGAGATAGGTGAGATGGACACCATGAACTAACCCATCTCGTACAAATTAAACCAGCCCCTCGTCCTACAAATTTGACACGACACTCTTCAGAATGAAGACAACACGGGTTTGACGAAAGAACGGCTACGAAACGGAGAATCGCTAGTAACTCCAAAGATGATTAAGTCTTGCGAACTGCGTATCTAAAGTAGAATAGAATTTCAATAGGCACTTTAGACTAAACGACTTGGGGCACAGAGAGGCAAGTGACACCAGGAATAAAATAAAAACCGACTGCATTAATCGTATGAGGTTTCCAACAACCTTGTCTTGCAAACACGATGGAAAGGCTGCTTATGGCCTACAAAACTAATAGATGGGTTGACTGATGAGTTTGGTTTGTAGGAACTCGTACCGCGATCACTGCTAGTAGTGCATAACACCACCCATACTGGGCTATCGCAAATTGTTCCACTGCGAGAATACACGTCATCGAAGATGGTATCTGTTAGAGACAACTGCATCATCAACAATTGCTCCACTAAGGTCTATTTGAAAGTCCTACTTCCATGTCTGATTAGGAAACATCACGCCCTTGTCCACCTTGTCCTCTTCATTTAAAATCATGCCACATGACCACGGTTCATGCACGCCAACACTCCCTATGAGACCAAGATCAACTCAAAGAATGATTATGTGAGGCTGAAATTTAGCTATTATCTTAGCCATTCTTTCATATACAGTCGCACATCGCGTAGGCACACACGCTTGCTTCGTACCACCTCTGTTCTTACTCTTACGCGCTAACAAGCGGTCATCTATATCGAAGGCTTTTCATTGCACACCACTCTGCAGCGCTCAGGAATTCACCACTTTTACTCTGCGGCACATGGAGTGGTAATCAACACTATGTGCAGACAGTAACCACTTAAGTATCAAACCTTCCGCTAAGTCATACAACTCAGTGCCGTCCAAATGCATCTATATGCACGACTTTCCTTGCCAAACCACCAATGCACCATTTATCACAGCAACTGCACTCTTGAACTGCGCACGGTAGGGCTAGCATATTGTTTGCTTTGGTTATTCAACGAATTAAATTACACTTGACAGGCCTTCCATAATGGTGCGGTCAGTGGTCTGGATAAGTGCGGTTCGGGTATGAACTAGGCAGTCACGTATCATGCCACCATGAGTGCAGGCACAACCGCAGAGGAATGGTGGTATTGCAGCGGATGTCTGTTTCACTAAAAGTCGGAAGAATAGGATAAAATCCAGATGGTAAAAGCTCAACCTTCGGAACCTGATGGTGACTAAATTTGTCCCTATTTTATTGCTTCACATTTATGTCATACTTTAAATTTCATCATTTTCAAGGTCTGTAGTATAAAATTAAATGCGTAATTTCTGCCCCAATTTTGCCTCCGCCTAAGAGGCACAGCAAATAACTAAAGAAGAAACCGCCCATTCTCTAAGCAACCAGAAGTTTGATTTGCTAATCACTCCATGCAATCAGCATCTCTCGTAGTAGGAATTACATTTTTACAAGTATGTAAATGAGTGTAAGCCTCCGACCGATGCTGCACTGACAACCGGGGGTAGCAAAGAATGAGTCGATTGCATTAGAGTTATCAACAACATAGGACGGAACAACACGGCAGAAAAGAAGGTAGATGCAATGAAATGAGTAGAAGACGAGGAGTTTGACGCCAGGACAGATATAACCAGTCTAGGCGGTGGTCGTTAGGCTCATTTCCACATCACGCGTTTTGGCAGAGTCCTGTCCTAAGGACCTTTCAACCTCAGTGTCAGGAGCACTTTTTTGCATGTAGGCTTATGGAAGCACTGTTTACAGAATCACGCGTGTCCCTTTGGGTATTTGCTGCAACCCACTCCATATGCATACGGTTATATTCAATGGTACTCTCCTCTAAAAGAATTCGCTATGTCTGTCACAATCGCACAAACCAAAAATTTGTCCTTTGAACGCTACACAGTCATCCAATCAGCCAGCAAAGCGATATTCTGTCCAAGTCCCTCGTACTGTGGGTGTCGTCTCCAATCCGGTTGCTCAAATCTGCATTGGCTGGCCTAATAATCTGCCAGTAGTTCCATTTCATTTTAGTACGCCTGGATACATGAAAATGAGCACCAAAGAGTGCTATTAAGTACATTATCACGTGGGATAGCTTGAAGTGCGGACAAGTATGCAGCTCACTACGCATGCAAGTATTAGGGACGCACTATTAGCAGCAAACCACTGGCTGGATGGTGCACCCTTTCTCGAACTTTCAAATGAGGCTCTAGCATTTGCTCTTGCTCTTCATCTGTGGATACCTAGTACGATGCAACGGACACGAGAGCGATTAGGCTGAAGACTATCAAGAGGAGACCTGGCAATACAAAAATCATACAGAATCACTACTTTGCTTGCGCTGAGCAACATTTGAGTGTGAAGTTGACAGACTCTTAGTGATTGTCAACTCACCGTTTTGTGGGCACATCATCGTGGCACGCGGACTAGGAGAGCGAGGGGATTCCACCCATTTCCGCGGGAAACATGGCATAGTGAGATATGATGCGATAGCCCCGCCAATCATGGTAGACCGAGCAGGCCTTTGTAACAGGTCTGTTAAATTAAACCACCCTATTTCACAACGCTAAGGCAATAGCATGCGCTTCGTCATCATATGCTGCACGATAAGGAGATTTCCACGACTAATATGCCGATATCTCAGCCATCAAATGTATGGTTGTGGCGCAGAAGGTTCACAAAATATGTGGCACATTTTGTAAAGTTCATGCTAAATCGTTTCTAAACGACCATTTCAGTGTGGCAGACAATCAAATTGAGCCACTCTCGAGGCCAAGCATAAACCACCCCTATCACATGAAAGCGGCGATAACTCATTCCTTTTCTTCCTCACATCAAATTTCACATTCACCATTGCTTCCACCTTCCCATAATCGTTCCTTTTTCCTGCATGCCACGTAACCAACTGCGCCCTTTTTCACTCATTCCAGTCAGTCAGACTCTGACACCAGGTGTGGGATAACACAGCTGTACTCACCCCTCTGGTAACTGTCCATGATTCATGGTGCTAGTTTCTATGCCAGCATATGTGTGTGTGTGTGTGATGGAGAGGGGGATCTGGGTGCTTTTTATTGCTTGCCTTGCAGCTACTAATAGTCACCGGATAGACGAGGTCATCCGGAGGCTGCGTGCATGCTTGTCAAGTAAACGAACCGAACCTCCACATTTTGTTGACAAAATAAGTATTTAGAAGTATAATTACTAAAAATGTATGATTTTTAACTTTTGGAAGCTAAGGCTTCTTTTTAGGAGCATGAGCTACTGAAGCTTAGTACAAATGAAATGCTAAAGTTGATATATGCTGCATCGTGTGCCTCGTCTTTTATACACTCTTTGCAATCAACTTGCATTACGGTGCACCCATAATGATACAGCAACCCTCTGCGCCACACAACTATACATTAGATGGCTGAGATACAGGCGCATTGGTCGTGAAAATCCCTTGTCGTGTAGCATGTGATGACGAAGAGTTTGCTATTACCATTGCTTCTCCGTTTCGTTTAAAAGCACTTGGCGCGCATCCGCCCACCGCGCATTTGTCTTAGTTTAGTCGAGGAAGATTGTGCTTGGCGGATTTTAATGTGTATATGTGCCTTTTAAGGATTATGATTAAGACGATGCTAAATAATTTACCTTACAATATCCCGGGACCACTGTTACTGGCTTGAGCATGCTGGATTTTGATAGGTAAGGCACGACAATCTGCGCAATAGCTCACTTGAATATCTACGGTGGAACATAATTTGTCTCCAAATATGTTGTTGCCCCAAGGCAAAAGGGTACTGTAGGCTCTCATTTCATTAAACTTGGTTGACGCATTATTTTGCAAGCGCTTAGTAAGTGGACTTACCATAACATCTTGTAATAACGCTGGCATACATGATGTGGTCTGCATAATCCAGGTGAGAGTGGCATTTCGCAATCGCAATGCCACTAATGCAACACGTCAGCACCACAGGTGACAAGTTTTGAATGCATCAATGCGTTTGTTGGTGCGCGTATTAATGAGTCCTAGGTTAAATGGGTATGTTGGAAACGTTGATTTGTAACTGATAGACGATCTGAAGGAGAATTGCGACATGGTGGATACATTAGATGAGGAGGACTCCGAAATTAAGCACAAATGCTTTTCAGATAGGTAAGCATTAACAAAGCCCTATAAAGGTTACTGCAGCTAAAAAAAGATGCGAATGCTATCAGGCTTTGGCTGCAGTTGAATCCAAAGCAATGAATTCATTCTTAAACTCGCATGTACTGCAATGTCTAAAGCATCTCACTTGAAGACACGTTTCTGCTGAGCGCATCCACATCTGCTCCCAAGGCTGATGTAAATGCAACAGTGAAAAAATTTGACAAGCAGGGGCAACGGCGCGGCCAATCGCAACCTCCAACAGTGTTCATAATCTCGTATAAATTTTATGCACAGGGTGCAATTTGGCAAGCGCGCGTGTCAATGCCCATGCCCTTACTCAGGCTTCCTCAAGTTTAACTCTACTTTGTGGTAAGAAGGCATCCAAAGCGGGAAAACCGCCAATAAAATTCGCTGCATTCGAAAATAAGGTATTGCTAAAATAAATTAAGTAGCATCACTGAAAACAGAAACATTCGTGGGAAGAGTGAGAAGAGTAACAAGTAAATCAGTTTCTTAAAGCACCAATTTAGTCAATTTGCTGAAAACAAAGTCCTCAACCACCTGTGCTTATGATGTGAAGTCTCACAGGACGGGATGTTACACAGCAAGCTACAAAAGAATTGAAAATAATAGCCGTAAGTATCTGCAATAGCATGACTGAATTGGGTAAAGAAAAGCCTGAGAAGAGGTTTCGCGCATGCCACTCTTCTGTTAAGTTTGCGCGGATTCCAAAACTCAGCAGCCAAGTTGGAGCATTCAGTCTGATTAGACGCGGGAAGGGAGAAATTGAAGTGAATATGGAAGAAATTAAATTAGATTTGCGGCCCATAAACAACTTTTATCAAATGAACCTTTCTTTAACAGCGAGTTTTCGATTCCGGACAGCGTCTGATTCCTTAGAATGAGGAACGCCTATTTGGAGGATGGATGTTACTGTCGTCAAGCTTAATGCAAGCAACGCCTCTTCTCACGGTTAACGACCAATCTTGTGATCTTCTTACGCATTCCAGGTCACATCCAGCTGTGAGCCTAGACAACTCCACTGCCGTTTTCAAGCAAGGCATTCAAACGACCACGCATAACTTGTTACTTATTTTCCTTTAATAACAGACTGAAATAATTTTTAAGTAACAGAGGTATGCGCGTGCATTGATAAGTGTGGTGATTGTGCTGCAAACATTGCAACACCTTTACCGAGGTGTCACTAGCAACCAGTACAGTTATATCGCAACGGAATTTTTACCACCTTCTAATGAGAAACAAATAGAGATAATAGGTACGCATGCGCACATTTCTAGACACTTTTGCACTGCTGCAAAAGAACGGATATTGGTGTGGATAAACAAGACACTTACGGCAGGACCCCAACCCACAATCTTCTACTTAGGAGGCCGACGCCTCGTCCATTAGGCCACGCGGTCTGGACCCGCGGCTTTTTAAACACTTAACCCAATTATTTTGCCGAGGATGGATACCATTGCAACCGCACGCTTCTAAGTTCTTTATCCTACTACTCCATTAATTCTACCACCCAAGCAGTGCGACATAACAATTTTCGGCTCAGTTTACATCACTCCTCCCCCTTCCCATAGGTTTTACTAATTTTTCCGTAATTTTGGCTCCTCGCAATATTCATTCCCCATTTGACGATCTGAGTCCCCTTCACACCTTTCCACGCCCTTTGTTTTCGTCAAAATCTTTGACAGTGCTTGCATTTTGCGCTCCCCTGTCACACCATTTTCGCAGCTGATTTTAATCCTTTGTTCCTTTTGTCGATTTTTGCAACCCTCATTGACAATTTTGTAAATGTAGCAAGCTAGAGTGATCGCGGTGTTTTCAGACGACATATTTTGGATTTCAGCACTTGTGGGCTAATCGTACTTCTCAAAAGCCTAAATCCACTTAAAAATATTGCCAAATCGTGTTGCTGCGAGCGTCTGACACTACGAGCCTGCAATCTTTGCCTTGGGAAACCGAGGTCTTATCAGTTAACCAGCTAGAACTCCGCTTAAGCTCGAAGATGGACCAAGCTCACACGCTTAAAATTGTGGTTATTCATTAAATTAAGGCAACAACAGGGTCCAGCGGTTCTGCAGTGTGGTTTTGACTTGAAGTGCGTAAGTTTCCTGATTCAAATTTTGGTTGGGCCCGACATCTGATTTGTACTTGGTAGTTATCCGGTAAACACGTTTTAAAGTTCTTGGGTCACTACTTAGTCAGATCTTTGTTGGTCGTTACTTTATCTGAAGCCATTTGGAAGCGGTTCTCATTTTTATTCCATCATTTGCACAAACATGACTGAAATTGCTATCCAGAGTCATCGAGTTGATTGTAAAAATGAATTTCTTCGATGTTTATTTACCGATATTATTGCAAGAGAAGATCAATTAAGTTTTGTATTTGAAGCCAATTGCCATTCCTGATTGGTCTTAGATGATGCTTATGGACAGTTTGCCTTCACACACCCCAACATTGGAGTGAAAAGTTGGTTGTTGTGCCAAAACCAACCGTCTGGGAGTGCCTGTTTTACCGATTGAGGAGACCAACCCAGTAGGGGTGACAAAGTCGTGACTGACGCGTCATGATATACACTGAGTGAGGTCAGAGGCATCCTCTTTCAGGAGGGCTGGACAAGGTTACCATACCCAAGACGTGTGTGCGTCAGCATCAATGTCAGGCTGGCCACCGCGCCTCGTCTACGGTGTTAAAATGATTATACAGCAATCGTTGGACGCCATATTGACAATGAAGAAACTAGGCCCTGCAGACCCAACTGATGGACTGTCTTCAGAAGCAGCCTCATCGCTGCTGCTTTCAGTTAAATTGAAATCATCTCATTCGAAATCTTTATCTTAATCAAAGTCTTTTAAGAGGAAATGCTTACACTGCATAAATTTAGATTTTCTAGAGTGAGCGCGTAATTATTGCGTAGTACTGCACTGATGGGAGACAACAACAAGAAGAATATTGTCCTGTGATGCATTTTGCGATTCAATGCGTCAAAATTTTGACGACCTGGGTACGCATTAGACGGGATGTTTTTCGCATAGCCAAGGCTTTTACTACTTTAAAAACGGTGATATCACACACGCGATAGCACGTTCCAACCAATGGACAACGGAAGAACACCCTTTTTTGGGGAGCCGTTGAATGCCTTTCCTTCTGCAAGCTTTATGATCCGTAGCAAAAGCAATTTGGTCAACAGCATTAAATCTTAACAAAGCTTAGTTTCTTACACAGGTTTATAAAATGTTTTCCTTACACGTACGCATCAACCGTTGTAGATTCCAAATCATTACATTGCCCATTCATTGAATTTGTATGGTATATAGTAGAGTCATTATTATAGAAAGTCCAGATACGAATCCTATGGTCTAATTCTTCGTCAATATATTCTTACTTTACCAAAAAGCTTTGTTAGACATCCCTAAAATTATCTGGCAGCCACCACAGGCTCTCCATTACTCTGTGGAGCAGTGATTTTACCAGTCCTTAAGGCAAGAGTGAAATAGTTTAGCTGAGTCGAGTTGTTTAATCTGGTTGTTCGTCATTCTTTGATCAAATCCTAATTCGCAATTTCAGACAACTACTGGGATGCATCAGCGAAGATGTGATCAAACAAGGTAGCGAAGATGGTCACATTTCGTGAATGCAAGGCCGATTATTTGATGGTTGCTGAAATGCATTTGAGAGGGGCTAACGATTGTCTTGAGGTAATTGTGACAGTATAAGAGACAAAGGATTGAATGGATGAATGCGTCATGGGTGTAGCGAGTAGGTGGCAGTGCGATAGATGGAAAGTGGAAGCAACGATGGGCGTGAAAAATTTAAATGTATGGAAATAGTAGCAAGTTATTGGTGAGCATAAAAGGGCAAGCTAAAAATGCATTAACGAAAACAAGAGGCGCAAAGTTAAAACAGTCAATAATCGCGGCAGGGGAAAATGTGATTAACCACGCATCGTCAACAGTGCTATCACCACTTTTACGGCATGAGGGTGCTGAGGAGAAAGGGGATGGAAGACGACGTTGGTGGGACACTGGCGAAGTTGCGAACGGGAGTTGGCGGAAAAGACTGTAGACTGAGGGAATACTAAAGATTACGTGCAGTGCACCTCGGAGAAATTAACAATGCCTTTCTGCGGGCCTTCACTATTGGTTGTATTTGTTAGTCCTTTTGATCTCTGTCTGCATGCTCTTTAATTTTGTCTACTCGGGTTCCGTAAGGACCTGGTAGACTGACGTATGCAGTAGGTAAGAAAGTTTTAATGTGGTAAGAAGACGGTTGGTTGAACTGGCGGAAGGGCACGAAGCTGGACACGGTGGTCGAGTGGCTAAGGAGATGGACCGCAAATTCACTAGGGTCTCCAAGCATGAGTTTGAATCACATCTGCGTCGTGACGACATTCCTTTTGACCTACGTACGAAATTCGCTTTGCTTTACCTTTATTGCCTTCCCTAGAATATTGCTGGCCATATATGCTCGTGTAGAGGCGTGTGCAGAAGGGTTGAGTAAAAAAGCAGTAACAATGATACCGAAGACGCTCAAATCTCTAATCTAACACTGCAGTGTTCACAAGGCCCACCGCACTGTTCAGATGAGTGCCCACATGCACTAACTTAGCTGTTTAAGCATGTGAATTATTCCGAATGGGTCATTTATTCTACCAAAAGAATTACCGTATCCCAGAGCTAGATATTATTGACTAGGAATACGACTTTCGAAAGATGTTCCAGACGCTACACGGCATTGGTTGCTGAGCTCTAGTTCCGAAGTGCGGGCAATATAGAGCAATGATGAAGACACCAATTCTAGCTAAAGGTGTATTTACTCCGTAGCAGTTCATATCACCTATTCGACCGACTAAATTTGTTTACATTTGGCGTGTTTGATCACGCCATGAAAATGTGAATATGTGAAAAAAAATACAAAAATGCACAAACAACTTAATTTATTCTACAAAATGCACAAAATCAGCGAAACACAATAGCAGATATATACAAATAGGTCGCAAACACAGAGATACACCAAAACTCACCTATGACTTTAAACGCTTTCCAATTACGTGCTGCAAAACATGGATTTCTAGTGCTTTGCCACATTCATCCACCAACGCTGCACAGAGTCATAAGTGTACGAACACAAGAACAATGCAAGGTCGCATGCGATTGGTGCTCGGCTTCAAAAGCATGGTTGCCTTTAATCTTAGAGAAATCCGGACAAGCTGGACAATGCACCAGTAAGCTAGTTAAACCTGTTCTCGAGCAATAACCCTAAGAAGCAATGCTAGCACTGTTTAGGAAAACAGTGAAGCAAATGATGATATCAGCCTACTTTAGGCGCCGTAGGCAGCGGGCTCAGCCGGGACCTCTCGTACCCAAAGCGTCCCCGTGGCTGAGACCAAATTGATGGATAAGACCATAATGATGAGTCACGCGGCCATTTTGTCCGCGTCCAGTGGTTTTGAACAACCAAACAGCCAACACTGTTTTGCTCGATCCCTTGCTTGACACCCAAATCTTGTGCTACAGACGTTATGCTTAGTCAAAAGGATTGCTATTTCCTGCAATTCGTGGGAAAACGGCTTTGGGAGCATGAGAAAGCACGCCGACACAGTTCTGCACTGACATGACGCCTAATGTGATCCAGCTAGCCTTCCAACATTGTTACACATCATCTTCAGCAAAAATTGCATTCTTTGAGGCACCTTAATTGACGCCTGCCACCCTCTCTTAACTTTAGTCTGTGCAAAGACTAGCAAATTGAGTAAGCTATCAACATCGAATTAATGTTTCCATCTCCTCCCAGTTAGCTTCATAGTCGGATGACTAAATTGCCTTCCTCTAACGTCCCTGCCATTCAAAGTGAGGCATTTTTCACCATTTAATTGCGTTCTGTAAACGACGTAAACAAGTTCATCTCGACCAGTCTCACATATCTATCATATGCTGCCGCAATTGGCCACTACACATTCCGCAAGTAAAAAATTGACAGAGAAATGGATCGATAGATGAAACAATAGACAGTTGAGTGCGTTGATAGGTTGGCTGACAGAGTGATTGAGATATACAAAGTGACAGCCAGGTGATTAGACAGCCGACACTGGCTTTACCTCTTCATTCAGCATCCGCCTCCAAACATCTACTAGATGAATAGTCAATTAAACAAAATCGAGGGTGTAAATGGGCAATCGAAGGATTTTAATAGCGTCTAATATTGCCAATTGCTAGAACATACGGTTAAGGGACCATACGCACTAAGCCGTGGACATGTCTATGACGGCGGTATCCCCTTCCTCCCTCCCCGATACCTGATGCACCCACAGCTCCACTGCATTAGACACGCAAATGGTAGCAGTCCAAGACAATAGATGTTACTGCAATCGACCAAACGTGCGTATGCGCGTGCTCTAAAAACAGCAGAACATGTACCATGTATAAGGCAGCTGGACATTCTAAAGCATTTCATTTCCTCCAGCTAGGAGCAACTCTCAAACCAAGCATTATTAGTAGCAATAATGTAATCGAAGCGAAGTAATGCTCTCCAAAACCACTCGTCACGAGGGCGTCGGAGAGGTGTTCATTTTAGCATCCCCGACGGTCAGATGTTTTGACTAAGATAGAACGATTTCTACAAGCTCGCTCACATCAAGCAGGACCGTACAAACGTTCCAACGCCACATATCTTATCGCTACGGTAAAACAAATGGAGATAAGTAGGGGAATAGATCCATAGACAGTGAAATATACATATTGCCTCACCTTCGCCTGTCCATCCAACAACAACCTTACCAACCAAATAACCAAATCAACAGCTGAGTTAAAGAACATAAATAAAGAATCAGATAAAGCTCAACACTTGCCAGTGCACATCTGTCTGTGTTTTGAGGGACGTCTACTGACCACTAGCCGTCAAGAATATTAATGCGGCTAACCTAAGGGAGACGCCAAACCTGCACTCTTGCCTATCCTTACCACCTGCCAGCCAACTATTAGCCTTAAAGCAAAATAGCTAAGACTAATTTAAATTACTACTATGTCCAAAGGGGAAGAGTGAGGGAAGGGACTACGTCGGGACTACTGCATTCCTACAGAACCGAGCAAGCCAAGATAACTGGGGGTTGCCTTCAAAGTCATTATCGTGACATTACGTTTTCCATAAACACATCGT
Source organism: Taenia hydatigena (assembly GCA_036345935.2). NCBI lineage: Eukaryota > Metazoa > Platyhelminthes > Cestoda > Cyclophyllidea > Taeniidae > Taenia > Taenia hydatigena. The sequence continues at coordinate 92,169 of JADWOT020000575.1, read as the reverse complement.
TCATCAGCAATTCGGAGGCAGATATCCCTGGATGCTTCCTCTGCTAATGATAAATGTGCATAGTTTGGTGGCTTAGGCAAAGAACGATAAACAATCGGACTCGCTCAATGTCGCGTCCTCTACCCTGTCTTCTCTCTTGTTTACAAATAAACTGATATTAACAGATGCCAACAAAAATGCTTAGTAGTCAGGAAAATATGAGTGCACCTAAAGTGTCTACGAACCTACGAGATGACCGCATCAAATCCGCAAAACAATTTGAAGAAGTGGAGCAGCAGCAAGCTTTCTAACCACCAGGGGTTTAGGTATAATGCGTTCACTTAATACAAGACTACGCAGCATAAATGCTACCGTCCAAACGTGGATGAAAGCACACTTATTTACAACCAATGCCATATCTTCATCATTAGTAAAGACGATTTTGTTCAAGGGTAGAATACCGCGGACAATTCTGTGCAAGCTCCTGGAACGCTCTATTTTTGACCAAGTGCTTAAGAAATACTAAAACAGAGATTTACGCTCGTGCACGCCTTTTGCATTTGCTGCGTTTGCGTTAGCTGCACTTGAAGCCTGCTAATGTATAATTAAGGCCAAGGATCAACCAGCCACTCACGTATGTGTGCATGAATAAACTATCAAAAGACTCATTCGGGCACAGGCTCGAGTTTGGTTTACTCTCACACAATCTCAAAAGCTCTAAAATGTCATGCATATTTACAAGTTGCTGACGACTGTCTTAACCGGTGCCTATTTGCGCTTACGGCCATATCCCATTTATCTACCCTTCGATAGATTTAGGCAAAGAGTGGAATGTGACTTACGCTTATCAGCGTAAAAGTATCGGTAGTTTAGTTGCAACTACTAACTTAATGTCAAAGGCACAGCAAAAATGCGCACTTTTACTCGGTAAACCGTCTAGCCAACAAGCGGAAATGGAGGAAAGTGCACGGAAGCAAGGCACATGTAAAAATTAACAGCGGCGGCAAAAAGTGCTTATAAACATGGTTTTCTACTTCAAAAGGGGTTATTCTGGAGGAAACTTTTTAAAGCTTTTTAAGCGGTAAACTATGGAAGTATATACACTGAATAATTATTCTCTTTTGTGTCTACTGTCCCAAACTTGACCCATGGAGTGAACTTCAATGACATTATTGCCGCCAAGGGTAAGTTTACAAGACCTTTTGGTATCCCTTTCTAACTAAGGCCTCAATGCGCGATGCAAATTGCAAGGAATCTGGCTGCAATGATTAGCCCACATGCACGTCGCACAGCTTGGGAGGGCGGATAAAGAGCTGTTCTGTAGGCCTTTAGGGGAAACACGGATGCCCATATTATGCAAGTGCAATTTGGTCAATGCAAAAGTTTTATTTATTTCCTTGGAATTTCAGCTGGTAAAGTGTGCATCTAACTGGCAATTTTGGAACTTCATCAGCTTTTTTTATCGAATCCAAGTAACTAAATTGAGGCCTTCTATTCTAACACGCCTGTTCAGCAAGTCGTGAAATGTCTTTCCAAGTTAAGAGGTAAGTATTTCATGCGGGGAATCGCAATCTAAAGCACGAAGTTTGGCATAACGATTTCCTACGATAGATTATTAATAGGGGCGTGATATGCTATGAGGTCGCTATCACCGATTATAACATGAATACTAGATCCTGTAAAAACTAAAATATATTGGTTCCTGTCTTAAATTCGAGGCAAAAGACCCGAGGCTAAGTTGAAGCTACTTATCAGAGTGGCGTTTCAGGTAGTTGTAGATGCACCCAAAGCCGTTTCCGCTTTTGACATGAAAAACCTGCCAGAGTCAACAGCATATATCGAGTATTGCTGCTGAGCTGTAATTAAATCGTACACGCCGTTTCCTAGTCAAGCATAAATACAGTAAGAAACCGCATGATTTGAGGGGATGCACAAGCAGACTCAAATGCGGACGCGAGGCAAACTCGCTTTTTATGCCACCAGATGGCAACAGCAGCATTTGTGCGGGCCATACTCTCTGTTGATTAACTTTGCTTAATAATTGCTTGTCAGAGTGCACGAAGACTGCTTTCTCAGCAATGTCACAATGCCACGTTTAGGTACTTAATTCTTTAAATTGAAGTTTTATGTCAAGCACGTGCCAATGACGGTAAGCAAAAGTGACTCGCATCTGTGCGATGAAATGACTATCAGTCGGAAGTACGGAATGCTGGCAGTGTCAGGCACACTCGCTTGCCAAACACCTAAGTAATGTTACGCCAACCTGTACCGAAGAATTTGAATTCCATGCACAAGTACTTTTTTATTGACAACAGATCACCGCTAATTTGGTCAGAAAACTAACTTTAAGGTAGTAAAAATAGATTTAGTGGAGGGAATGTCCTTAATTTTGACAAACCCTAATTTGAACAATAATGAAATCCAGCCTGCTCATTTATGCTGTGGTGGCAGTTTCGACATGAAATTTTACACATAGACGAAAGAAAGGAACCTCACATTAGTCCAAACTGCACTTGCTTCAGTGCTCGACTTAAAAGTAAACCGTCCTAGTTTAGTTTTAGGTAGTAGCAATGGCCTACTCCATGCCACTTCCTTCAGATACAATCTTACTTCAACATGCTGCCGCTCTTGCTTTAATCGAGACTGAACCGCATCACTTCACAACACATCTCACCAGATTACATCCTACGGTATTGAGCAGTGGCTAATGTACAGCGGGTGGGTGGCATTCCAACACCGCCATTGAGCCTCCCGTGCTCTCATTGCTTCAAAACATAGGTCGTTCAACCATCCAAGCGGATAATTATAGCCATAAGTAGCACCGGCAGATCAGGAGCAGAGGTCATTGGAATGACGTTGTAAGGACACTAGTGAAGTTGTGAACAGGTGGCGAGCAAGGTTAGTAGGATGAGTGAAGCAAGGGTCGCCGAGGGCACAGTCGATGTGCGTGGTGTTAAGGTGAGCAGGTGTGCAAGCAGTAAGGAAGTCATGTTGTGGTGAAATTGGGGTAGATAAGGCGGACAGGAAGCATCGAGGCGCCGGACAGTAGCCGGGTGATGAAGGCGAAGGATTGTTATTTCAATAAATATGTTTGCGTGAGCTTGATTCTCAAGTGTGTCGTGGTGACGATTATTGCTCTCCATGCAGATGACATGAACAGCCTTCTTTGCTTCACTCGTAGTGGCTCATTTCCCACCATGTCCGCATTCGTAGTGGCGTAGGAAAAGGGAGAGCTGGGTGGGCGAGAGTGCAATAGTGAACTTGCCGCAACTCAGGCTCGAACTGGGGACATTTAGATCTCCCACCTAAGCTACCACGGATGTCTGGTGTATGGCGTTACAACATCACCAACCACAAGACCCACTCGATGTTTACATACGTGTTGGACGTGTACCAGCATACCTGCCCTTAATCGTGTAAGCAACGGCCATGGACAATAGCCGTAGCATTGGTGATGGTAATGCCGTTGTTGTTCCGTGGTGAGCTCAAGCAATGCAATGATGTAGGGTACGTCTGCATGGTCCTGTCGACGGGGGATGGCGGGGTTGAAACTGCGTCTCCATGGTCGAATGAGCAAGACGATCGACTGGGAATTCATTGGTAGTTTCCTGCGCAGGTTTGGGTCCTGCTTGTGGCGCTGGTAAGCGATCGCGAGTAAATACTTTCTGACTTCTGCGACTCTGATGACTTCTTTGCAAAACATGCTGCCATTGGTCCACTGCATTGACACCTCACGACCGTGTAACGCTGCGGCTGCGTCGAGTGAACGGGTGGTGCATATCTATCGCGCACTGGTGTGCAAGAGGGGTCGACAGACGATGGCAGAACTGGAGAGTTTTGAAAAACGGGAAGGACGTCGCGAGCAGGATTTGAACCTGCGCGGGGAGTCCCCAATGGATTTCGAGTTCATCGCCTTAACCACTCGACCATCGCGACATAGCACCGTTGACGTCTTAATTTGGTACCCAAAAAAATAATGTGCAAAGTGGGACTGAGCTTGCAACCTTCAGACTGTCTGGCGCGCTGACCAACTACGTGGGGCACATTTCAAATAGCGCCACTCTGATCGATTTTCCCGTTAGCATGCCATAACGTATGTTCGCTCTCCAATGTTTCACGTTTAATTTTGCGAGCTAGTGGATGAGTTCTTTGACGCATTCGATCAGGTAGCATTGGACTAAGAAAAACGTCATACTAAGATTTACATTTTCAAATAGGAAAGCAACTAACTCACCAAAGGAATTTAGATGTAACTCACCTAATCCAGCTGTGGACTTAATGCTACAAAATGGTTCAAAGAAACAGGCATGGGAAATCTTGCAATAAACGCTACCTTCCACGTCTTCGATTATCACTCGAGACGCAATCCATGGATGGCCGCGAAGAACTTGCATTTACATTTTATTCAGCTCACAATACTTTGATATTTTATTAGATCCTCATTAAAACACTTCGCTGTTTAGTAAAAATTATGTCGCCTACTTCCAAAATATTTGCCCAAATTTAAGAAAGATGATTGTAAATTTACAGTTTTGCTTGTATTGTGCGTCCTAATATGGAAAGCAAATGCAGGAAAACAATATTTGAAACCAATGTTTTCGTTGGGGAAGTGAAAAAATGATACACAGTCAATGGAGGGATGGGGACTTGCTTTGCCACTTGATCATTCAAATCAGGCTGTGCTACCTAAACTGGATCGGTAAGGTGATATCTTATCCATTAATCAGCTCACTATTTGTGGGTATGGAAATGTGCAAAGGCCATAATGTCGATATCTTCATAGTGCATGCCTTTCATTTTTCGGAGTGCAAACGAGTTGGTTTGCGGAAGATTGTTTGTTCGAAATGGCGAACGCTTCTTGAGATGCAGTCATAAAGGAAGAACTTTAGAATTATTTACTATTTTTGTTAGAACACAGACAATTTCGCTGCTGCTACTTTCTGTGATGATACAGAAAGCTCTCTGAGTGTCTCTGCGCTAGTTATAACTGCCAAAACACTTTCATAGCTTGACAGTTTATTTGCTTATGCCAATAATGTAACGAGTAGTGATTTGGTATTCGTTTCGTTGTCCAATAATGTATGCAGATACCCCTTTCATTTATTAGCGCTACATGTGTGGCTATAAGGCTCCAGGGGCAACTCGAGTTGTAAAAAGTGCGATAATCAAGCTGTTTTTTAATAAGTAATGTCGCAGCTTTCCTGTTATGCCAAACTGTGTCTTTTTCGTATGCCCAATGCCAATATTCTGCATGAGGTCTGTTGTAGCATCCCGAGTCTCCTTTGAAGACAAAAGAAGGTAGGATATTGGGGTAGAATAAATATAATCATTAAGCAGGGGAAATAATCCGCTGGCATGGTCCAGAGGCAAGTCTACGCAGCTAGGGCAATATGACCACTTTCGTTACTCTGACCAAAACTGGTAGTCCAAACAAACAAAGTATTACAGCTATTTCATCGTTTGTGTACAAGGGAGGTTCGCGATATCATAGTGGCAAATAATGGCTTATGTTTCTCTGTTCGACTTTAAAATTTTTGTTTACACCTCATTTTAAAACAAAAATACTATATTGAAGTATTTTTTCTTTTCAATCAAACATGCATAATGGCTCTAAATAATCGCTTCCATAAATTCTTGAATATTGATTATAGATATACATGCAACTGCTTGTTTAAAAGTAATTCAGATAGAGGTGCGCTTAAATTTGCACAGCTTTGTTATTCTTGCAAAATCTTTTGCAAAATGACTTTAATCTTACACGAATAAAATGATTTGTCAATTTGAAGGTTACGTTGAATGTGTGTGTTTTGTCTGTGGGTGTGCATTACTCCCTACTGATGGTACTAAAGCTGGAATCTCGGGTAAACAATTTCAAGCTACTGGAAGTTATAAGGAAAACCACGAACATATTGGTCCTTTTGGTACCCGTGATGGTGCTGATTTGGAGATAAATGTGATCGTGTCTGGTTCTGATGGTGCAGCAGATAAGCTTCGGTGATATTTGAAGGAAACAAGATTTGAAATTTAACCTTCTCCTTGCTTTACGACCCTCTCAGGAAAGAACAAACCCCATTTTGCAAGTAGTTTTGATGCATGCTTGGTCCTTGCCATCTTCAACATGCATGCTTAAGGAGAAGTCACAATTATCCTTATTTCCTATGTCTTCGCACATTTATACTTTGTCAGTTGGATCATCCAAGTTACTCTACCATCCATTTAGGCAGAGCCTATCGTGACTATGGGACTTGGCACGGATGCAGTTGCAGTAATTTCGGAAAGAACGCTTGTGTACGCTCTTTTTCATCGATAGATTGAATCGCCTCCTCTGCGACATTGGCAGGTGTGATTTGTAAAGCATAAGTCGAGGTAGTAAAGGTTCTGCTGGGAACGGGATATCAATGGGCAGTCCACACCACCCTTAGACTAGGCGTTGATCTGTTGATTTGATTAGTAAGTTTATCATGGAAATTGACCGCAATTGTGATTGTTTCTCTATATTTCATTCTGTTCCTTCAGGCACGGAGACATTTTTCGGTTTGGAATCTCTTGGCTAAGGTGATGGGAGAGCTAGAACATTGAACTTTGCCACTGAAAACGGAAACGAGGGAACACGTGGTGCAGTACACCAGCCTAATGCCCTCTCTGGCCAACTTTAGCGCGATGCGGTAATTTTCACTTTTATGACATTGTGGGCAGAAAGCGCCAGTCGTTGGTGTGAGTTGAGGGTTCGGATATAGCGAGGCAGAAACTCGCTTAAATTGTAAGCCTGCACAATCATAATACATTTGTTTGCGTTACATCATCTGCTCTATTTTTCATTTATCTAGTTTGATTAGGCATGCCTTCTCGTCATTGAGTGCAGCCTTTTGTACCTGCGGCAGCTACTGTCGATTGGATAAAAACCACGCTTTGCTTTTCGCCCACCTATTTATTGTGTGGCCCACTTATTTGCACGGATCTTGAGTAAACGTTTGTGACACTATTGGTACCCAGTAATGCCTAGCGAGTCTACTTTTTGTGTCCACTGGCCTCTAGTCATGCCTCTGGCTGAATTTTTTGACTTTCGCACTTGACCGTGCCTCTTGTTTAGCTTTTCGTTGAAGTGCATATACTCACAGGATTTACAATTAATACGACTAAGAGTTGTCAGAGTGCCCACTCCAATGTTCTGATGCTGCTGTTAATCGCTGAAGCCTACCAGATGTTAAGAAGTGTGATGCATTAGCCGACATCATAACTCGTGCAGCTATCCGCAGTGGAATGCAATTCTTACCTCCAAATAAACGTTTTATTTTCTTTCTAAATCATACCAGCGGTTGATGCACTATGCATTGGCACATCAATTGAGCATATTCCTTCTTGATGCCTAGCGAATTCGGAGAAAGCCTTATTCTTCCAAAATCGTGTGCTATTTTGGACTCCACCCAATTTTATCGGCTCGTAAGATTATTTCGTCGGTTCATTTGACAGTTGTTGTTGTGTTTACATAGGTGCGAGTTAGGGTGCAAAGGGCTCTACGTTGTTTGCATCTGGCTTTATTTGGTGCTCTCTTAAGGGGCTTCTTGGGATAATTGTTTCTGAAACGCTCATAACCGAGGCGCTGTAGTGATGATGCAGTGTTATGGTGGCTGCTTTGGAGGCAATGCACCATTCATCCCTTCGTGTGTATCCCACTGCCGTAGTGATGTAATGGCCTCTGCCTGACCTTCTCCTTCCTTTGGTCGTGGCAGTAGTTAATTTTGACTGTATCGTTCTTTTGTTATGGGGCCAAAAGTTGATTTACGGGACATATGGACCTAGGCGACATGTGAGCTGATTCCACCTGCATTTCTATGCATTGACAAGCGTTAAGACCCATCCATTCATTTACTTTTAACTTGTCAACCCAGTATTTCTTACTCTAATGCATGCAAGTTTGGCGTTTTGGTACTTTTCCCTCCCCAAATCGAGGTGGGGGAGGTGAGGGAGTGGCCTTACGAGTAGGAGACGGAGCTAAGGCGAGTTGACCTAAAGCATGCTCAAGCGACAGTAAAAAGATGAAGATGGACAGTGCATGGCGATCCAAGCTAAGCTATACTAGAACAAGTGTTGGTACACAGTACAGTGTTATTTAGTCACTTTCAGCGTAGACTGTGCTACTCCATTCTAGGTTATGGCGCAACAATATTATAATGCCATAAAAATGGGAATGGTAAAGAGATGAATGGGACATCCTGAAAGAGTGCTGGCGGAAGATGGAGTAGGGAGTGGTAAAGATTAGAAAAAGGTGAGACAGGTAGAGAAAAGAGACGGTCATAAGGCAATGAAGGAAAAAGACAAGGGTAAGGAAATAAAATGCAGGCAAATATCCACCTTTTACATCAAAATGAATTAAATGCATTAAGCAAGAATGGTGGGGCGTAATGCAAGGGCATTGCTTGAGAGAATATGGGGAGTGGTAAAGAAAGAACCGATGCCATGCAAGTATGTGAGCAGGGGGCGGATGATAAGGAGGAGAAAGAAGGAAAAAAAGGGAGGGCTAGCAGCATCGAGTACTCTTAGGCGATCACCCATGCAAGTACCAGCCTGACCCGACGTAGCTTAACTTCGGCGATCGGACGATAAACGGTGCTTTCTACGTCGTGTGGTTGCTGGCGTGCACATTGTTTCGCACCTCCCACCTTCACTCTCTCCTCCTCTATCACTCGCTTCTCATATCACACTCCACTCCACTACTACCTCCATTCCTCCTCTCTGTTGTTGCGCGCGCGCGCACGCCCTACTTAGCACACCTTATGAATCAGGTCCTTCGTCCATTTACCCATCCGCCCACCCACTTACCCATCCATTCACCGTCCACCATCACGCATCTTCCACCTCCACCTGCCTCTCCATGTCGCCACCGCGACGGGCGCACATGCGTGTGCAAATAGATGTGCAATGACTATCATGCGTGGCGGTGCCTGATGCCACACATTGGAGTGGAAGAAAGATTGCTGCGCAGCAAAGGGTTGTGTTTGCATCGCCCTGTATTTTTTATCACCACAGGCGTCTACACTTTTGCCATTCTCTCGACACGGTCTTCATTAACGCTGCACAAATCCTAAATATCTATCCTTTTCCTTTTCTAAACTGTTAATTGCTCTTAATCCAAAAATCTTTCCTGATAAATTGCATAACATACCCCCATCTGTGACAAGTAATATGTCTATTATTTCTTTGAACATGGCGATGTATTAAAGCTGCTGTGGTTTACATGCCTTTGTGACTTTATGAATTTATGTTGTTGTTAAGAATACTACTTAATTTTCTAGTCTCTAGCTATATTTAGGCAATGCAAACATGCCTAAATAAAACATATTTATTAAAAATTTGATTAGCAACCACAGTAATTTGCTGAAAATAAACTATCAGGCCTCATGCATCTTTTAGAATCTTTACTTTGAGCACAATCATACTCAAAGGCTATGCATTACGTGCAGGAACTGAAGCGCTGTTCCCGTTCACATCCTCTTCCTCACGATTATCACCGGTCGGAGCACGTTACGAATTCATTGATTTGGATTGCGGGGCATCCATACAGGCTTAGTTGGAAGTAAAATAGTAGCTTTTTCCGCCTTCGTTGATTTCAACGCTCTCGTCATGTACGAGGTCCAACATCCCGCTTCTCGCCTCAAAGGTGCATTTAAAGCGCTGTATTTATTGCAAAATCGAATAAGGTCTTGCCTGTTTTCCGTTAATTCCCTTGTCTTCTGCCTTATAGTTCTTCGAATGAGTGGCCCAGGGCTAACGAATTTCAGTCCGAGCATGGGAATTTCTGACGAAAAATTTCCACCAGGAGGTTTGAGACGACTACCTCTTTGTCTCTCAAAGATCCATTTAAACAACAAATCGTTGCCATAATCCCTCGTCTCACTAGCACCGTCTTTGATACTCCTCTTATTAGATGTCTTTGACCATGCTATCTACTGGTTTTCTTTCAGTCATTAGTGTGAAAAACCCATCTTCGTATCTGGCCGGTGATGCGCCTTCGTGGGATGGAAGCTGAAGTTTCAAAAGATTGTTGGCTAAAACGAAATAATAACGTGCATAAAAGCGTTAGTGGGAAATGAATGCTTATCACTTAACTAAAATCTTTATGCCAAGGGTAATGAAGCTTGCAGTGCAATCCAGACAGGTGAATTTGCCCGAATTTGTGTACCAAGTCCCCATCTCGGTAGATGTCACTCTGAAGCTGTTTATTGTAATGCTTTTGACTGAGGCTAGGTAGTCGCGAGTGTCAGTTGCTCCCATAAGCTTTTAACAGGCTCACCCATCAGCTCAGCCAATACCACCTCAAACACCTCTAGTGAGGAATCAGGTTTAACCTTGGAGTTAGCGTGATTAAATACGTTATTTCGGAACGGGTGTTTTAAGGCATTTCTCTTAGCAAAAACTGAAGTGGTCACTTCTATAAACACGGGAAGCTCACCTAACGTGCCCTTTTATCTATGCCATTTTCGTATCAAGCTGCTGAAGAAAGTTAAAGGCTTTGAAATTAATTGTGTGATGTTATTCGTTGTAAATTGATAGGTTATTGATGCAAAATTTTAGGTGCTGCGTATGGTGGAATGCAATTGCCAAGAAAGGATGGAGAAATTATCTAAATCCAAAACCTATGTTACGCCGGTCGAATACCGCTACTGATGCTAGCGTCATCGCAAATAGCTAGAGCCACGTGCATTATAAGACGAGTTCTAACAATGCAATCGAGAACACTGAGCCGTAACATTATGACAAGGACAGTTTTAAACTGTCTGTAGTACTTACATAAAGCGCGGAGTTAAATGACCACTAGAATCTTCTTTGGAGGCATTATATGCTGACACCATGCTACGAACTAATGAAAAAGGGAGCACACTATGATAAATGCGAATGGGTAAGCGAATAGCCGAGGGGGTGCATAAAAGTTTAAAAATGGTCACTAAAATACAAAAAAGGAACAATTCTCAATAGGCAGCGTATATCTTCAGGGGATCATAAGAAGATAAGTGCGTTTCCGTCATTCGCACCTTCGCACTTTTCAAGCCTGAATAAAGTAAAGCTGATTAGATTTGCTAATTTGTCCATGTCACCTCCCTTGTCTTCGCGCTCATGAGCCGAGGATCTACGTTGCCATGGCAGGGCTGCACACACTCTCAACTCTTTTTCCGCATAAACTACTAATTCTCCTTTGTGGCCTGTTCGTTTTAAGTCCATCCACTTGATCGTCGACCCACACAATTATATTGCATCGTCTTCCCCTATTTTTGATTTTGTAGTAAAACTATAGTTCTCAGGCATAATCTTCAATGTCATCCTGTTTACCTTCTCGCCCTCCTGCTTCAACTTCTCCGCGTCAGTTATCGTTCTCTCGATATCCGCCTCTGATAGGCGATCCTTGCCTTTAATCTTTATGATAGCGCCTTTTTAGACAACTTTTCAACCGCCGATATGTTGGGAATGCCGTTTTCGTCAATAACATGGGCTACTAACTTTTGAGAAACACAATGCGGTGCTGGTGAACTACTTGGCAATTAGAACTCGCCCAGCAGATTGTTGTCGCATCGTCATCCTCATAGACCTTTATTGACATACCCTGCTGATCGTCAGAATACATAGTAAGTGCATGTATCGTCTTAATTGGGATTCTTACGTTGTGTTCCATTAAATCTCTATTTAATCGCTGCTCTGAGTTTCGACAATTTCATTCATCCAATTTTCCTTTCGTGCCACCGCTACCATGGAAACCCACATATCCACATAAATTTGCCTTTGTTTTATTTATTTTATTGCCGCATTAATCAATTTGGCAATTACCATTAAAAAGAGATTATGGCACTCTTCATGACAATAAAATTTGGAAAGCAAACTTGTTGCAATTAGTTGGATGCTTAAGAGCTTTGGCGCATTTTACAAAATTATCCCTCAGCTACCAAGCTTCAGACTTAACTATCCTTAGGACCTGAGAACACTCCGCTTCTGAAGTAAGAATGGCTTCTTCAAACCAAAAAATTTCCTAATTGCATTTGGCGAATTAAGAACTGTAATATTAATGGTGTGTTTCTCGTTTTTTTTCTGAGCGGCGGTAGCGTGTTGACGATCGTTTGCCAAAAAACGATTTCTCATCCATTTACCTTATTGTGCATGAGAACCAGGTTATTTTGTAAACTAATGATATTGTACATAGTTCCGCTCCTTCCATGATAGTTTGATGTCCGCCGGGTAAACAATCGTTAAGTTTCGGGACAATCAGCTGATATTGTAGATGAATATGGCTGAGAGGTACATCATCCAAAGCTATGATGGCTATGGCACCTATCTGGCTAATCTGCCGAACATATTGTACTTGCAAGGTAGAGCATTGACAATTTATAGTGACGGGATAGGAGAAGCATTTCATTGGAAGGGCAGAGCGTAGCAATGACGGCCAGATTGGAATGAAGCAAGCCATATCCAAGTCTGTTGAAGAGCGTTTTTCAAATAGTAAGGTGGTGGACTCGTTAATCCAACACAAGCAAGCTTTAGTCAAGATGGTCTATTTTGGCGATATCAGCGAGAGCGTCGTCAAGGCTGCCGCTGCAGACGGCCTTCTGGATTGCGCTCAGATAGCACTTCCATTAGCGCACTTTGTCAAGGCCTTCCTGCGAACCTAGTAGAGCACACCTGTAAAAGGGCCGTATTAAAGTCGGATTGATTTGAATATGTTGCCTCTCCAATTAGTCCTTATCTAACTATCATTCCACTCGTCCATCCACTTCCTTGGCCTAATTTTTGCATCCGTCGCTTGTATTCTTTATTCTGATTGAGGTGTGCATCTCGTGGTGGGGCAGAGGGACACCTAAATGCCCAAAAAGTGACCAACTCAAAGGTCAGCATCAGAAAGCGGTATGGAGAAACATCGGCATCCTCTCCTTTGCATGCACGATTACGCAAGAAAATCGCCTTAGGTGGGAAGCAAAGGCAAGTGATGTCTGCTCTTGCAAAACCATCAACAAGGAACGATGCCCAAAGCCCACATCAGTCGACATTTGGAGTCACCCCGTGCAACTAATCGATTTACACGTGTCGGATTTAAAGAGGTCAATCATACAGCCAACCTCTAGACATGTTCTGCTGCGTCTTGTTTCGTCAGTGCTTCGCTCCTGCTCCCAGCTTACCTTGCCCCGGTCTTCATTCATCCACCACTTCCATCGCCTCCGTCTCCATCGGCTCGTCAATCCGAATCTCCCATCCCGCCGTTCTCGAAACCTCAAAGGACCACAACAGATATAGATCGTAGAAATATAGGGGTGGATTGTGCAACCAATCCCTCTTTCTTTCCTTGTGCCATCTTCCTTCGGCGGTAATTAAAGGAAACAGAATTTGAACTTGAACGCACTCCTTGTGTGTTGGGTCCTTGTCGTCTTCAGTATACATTCTTAAGCAGAAAAACCACGATTATACTTCTTCCATATGCCTTTCCACATTTACACTTTGTTAGTTGGATCATTAAAGTTACCCTACTATCCTTTTAGGCAAAGCCTATGGCGTCTATGAGGTTCAACACGGATGCAATTGTAGTATTTTCAAAAGCAACTTAAATGGGGTAAATACGTGGACAAATCGCGTTCACTTTATGTCGTCAGTGAAGAGCCGCCTCACCGAAGTTGTCTCAATGACCGCAGCAGTAGCAGTTAAATCCACCTCATAGCCCACGCATCCAACCTTATCGAGGTCTCCGCTCCGATCACCCCTTCCCTGGCAGATATGGACCACACTCTTTCATTAAAGAGGCATCATGCGGCTGACGCAAAGGAAGAAGTCGGTCCCTATCACCGCAGGCAATTAGAAAGATGTCACCCCTACCAGTGTCAACTCCCTGGTTGCTCAAAGATTGCAGTAATGGTAGCAACAGTAGCACCAACTCACTTACCCACCCGACCTGGGTGAGCGCTTTAATTCTGCATCTATTTCTGAAGGATACAGACCACACACTTTGGACAAAATGTCTTACACAACGACTGTGAAGGACGAGCTTTGCGTTTACATTAGACCATGGGCATTTGCTGCACAAAGGTCGCTCAGTTTTCATGAAATTTCTGCGCAACTTTTCAATATCCAGCTTATATATCTTGGCTAGGTTTAGCCACCACGTCAACCATGAAACCAAAACTGCACATCTACTAGTTTTTTGAGTTGTTGCATGGGCGTTTTACCGATCGGGGAGAAAATACCTCATAGAGAGAGCCAGGGGTTGACAACGAGGATGTCCGCGGGTTGGCGGAGTCTTGCGGTACCACTACCACCAAAGTGATGCTTACCATTTCCGGTCGCCAGATGCAAAATATCTCATGACAGAGAGAGAAGAATCACAAATGGCAACGATGTGCATAAAAGATGTCTCGCAATGCAAGCTAAAGCATAGGTGGACTGCACCGATTCACACCTTGCGAAAGCCGTGTAGACACTATCTACATGGAGCATGATGCGAGAAGACTGGAACTAACTTAAAAAAAAGAGGACTACGTGAAGAGGCATGCAAGCAGTAAGGTTTAGGGTTACCGGCAATACTTGAAGGCAATTTTGGCGACCCAGAATGGTCCTGTTTTCCATAGTCAGGAGTAAATCAAAACACTTAGGCATTCAATAGCCCGTGGCCCAACCTAAGCGTTTTTTCCGACCTCACCCATCACAACTTGTCAGTGGCTCATGAAAAGCGCAAGAGTCCACGGCGCCAGCCACAGAAATTCCATGCATAAGGAAAAAGAAAGAAACTCGAGAGTGCGACATTTTGCAGCCACTCTTATTAACTAAAGAGAAAGGGGCTAAAGCGTAGTACTAGGCTGGTAGACATTCAAGAACCGGTGCCGCGACCTCGATTCTGTCTTCATGGATTGAAAAAATCTACCGGCTCTCAGTGCCTTAGTGAACTGATAATTAAAATACGCAATCATTTTATTGATAACCAGTCAAACGAAGGAAAGGGTCAAAAAGATGTAAAGAGGCAAGAGTATGGATAAAACATTTAATTAATCAGTCAAACTAAATCAATCAACTAGTCAGTCAAATCGTCAAATCATTGCTCGATGAATTGGTGTGAGAATTGCGATAAATCAATTACATTGTAGTTAAAGCTAGCGATGACAGCAGTGGCACGAGTAAAATAGGTAACGGAGACGCCTCTTTAGTCGTTTGAATTACTACAACGAAAGAAGAGCCAAAGAAGAAAGTATGTTCTCTTAGGTGGGAAAGACATTGGCATGGCAAACGGGAAGATGAAGTGAGGAGTGCAAACTTACCGAAGGAAGCAGACGAGCCAGAGGAAGCGGATGATTGGCTAGGACAAGAGAAGTGCAGCAACTGAGCTCTTGGCTCAAGTATTAAGGCAAGCACTGGATGGCTGGCTGGCTGGCTAACCTACTTGGTCCTAAGTGCAATGGCACGAGCATTAGAGTCACTCACCAGAGTCGATTAAGTTGCACAGAGTTCTGTATTTTCCTTCTTGCAATCTCCTCACCATATCCACAACTCTTTATCCTCCACCCTCCTTCTCCTCACCTGGAGCCACTTCCCCTCAAATTCCACACCCAACTACTCCGTCGCTCCCCGCGTGGTTGGCAGTTGACTTGCCATCTGGGAGGGTAGCAACTGCCACCACTCCGCCTGCTCATCCATATCCGACCACTGACTCGTCAAAGTCAAGTAGTCGGACAGGTCACATTCTGATTCCTCGTGCCCTATCAACTCGACCTCGTCGTCATGGCTCTGCGTCTGTACCTGCTGGCCTCTGGGGCTGTCCTGTGTTTTATTGTCACGGGTGAGGCCTGTGCGAGGAAAGAAATACGAATGAGTAAAAGTGAGCAGAGGAAGTTGAGTAAAGAATGATGATCGCAAAGGGAAGGAGCAGGCACTTATTGGTGTGTTTGGTGACGTCGTCGAGAGATGGTGATGTCGTCGTCAGTCGTATTGGGGAATGCGTTTTGGAGGTATGAATGGGAGCACAGCCAGGAGAGGAGACGGAGACGAGGGAAGAGCCATAGAATGAGGCATATAGTAGAAGATCATTTACGATGAAAGAGCAGGATCCGGTGGACAAGGTAGTTTTCCACGCTACCGCCATTTGTGGCCGCCACGACATCAACGCTGGTGTTGGTGGCAATGAAGATGGCGGTAGTAAGGTTGGGCGACTCTGATGCCCACTTGCATCTGCAACGACAACTGGAGAAAGAGGTGCTTAAGCCGAGTGTGCACTGCTATTACTGCAAGCGATAAAGAAGGTGAGTCACTGTGGAATCCACTCACGCATGAGTGGGTCGCCACCTAAATCACGACGTGTGGTGTATTGACTGCTCGATTGATGAGCCAACTTAAATTATTGACCGGTTGATCATGAATATATGACCTTGAGGAAGGAAGGACGGCGTCAATTCCAAAGTTGTGTTTACTTACACTTGTAAGCGCAAGGAACAATTGTTCGCGAAAAATGGACTTTCACCAGATGCTGCTGGAATAGAAGCCGGTAGGCTGATGCCTGCTACGAATGCGCAGCAAACGCTTAGAAACTAATTGCTCTTCTTATCTTCTTGTGTTTTTTTGCACACAAAGCCTTGAATCTGCTCTTGCCAAAGTGATTTTTGGTCCTAGGAATCCTTTATTTTCTACGGCTTGGTTCTTTGCAATCGTAAAACTGCGCTGCTACCCCCCCCCCCTGTTCATTCAAACCGCCCACTCACACTCAACACGACTCAGCAAGGGCGTGTATAAGCTATCGCCAATGATGGGATAGTCGGTGGTCTAGATTTGGGTCGTCTGCGCTCTCTTCAGCTCGCTGCTCTTGCTGACCCATCCGCATTGTTCTGTCGGTCAATGGACCGATAAGACCAAATGTTGTCCAGCCATTCTATATTAATATATGGCTCTGATCCAGTAGGCCCTGGGCGCGCTGGTCAGCGGAAATTTGCTTAAATGGGTGGGTGGATAAATAAGACACTAATTAGGGCAAATATAATTTTGATTGTGATAATGAGGAGAAGAGTAGCCTATCTGGTTTGTCAAAGAAAACAGCTAATTGAATAGAATGTTAAGAAAATCTACAACAAATGCTTCTTAAAATTCATTCGGACCAGTCGAGGCAAAACACACTTTAAGCGCCGCTTTTCAAACTTAGCGCACGAGTTGATAATAATGGATCTGAGCTCGACTTTGACTGGTACAACACCACTACCGCTTAAAAGGAAGAAGAGACAGCCATTTGAGTTTGGAGATGCAGTCGATTTAGAAGGGCAGCTTTGTGAGTACACAGGATGTTAGCGAGAAAAATATGTTGGTGGTCTGCGCAGGTGGGCCGATTTCTTACGTGCCTTTGTCTCAAAACTGAACTGTGCTTACGTTCCGCTTGGCTGTCTCATCCTCCTTATAGTCGGTTTGAAATGTATTTGAGAAATCGTACAATAATTTTGCTAAACAATAGCTTAAGTAATTCTTATGTCATCTTTACTGCGTTCACCAGCCTGTCAAACTGGTGTCACAATGCTTCAACAAATCCGTCCTCCTCAAGCACGCGAAAACCCACAAATTTCTGTAGCCATTATCGCCACCACTACTTGTTGTGCAGTTGGTTCAAAAGCCACTTCAACGGATGGCACTTCACACCCTTGAAAAGCCTATGAACCCATCATAAATCTAACTTTACCCACCGAAATAAAGTCAAATGCATAGCAAGGGGATGCGACCCAAAAACTAATACTAACTAATGCTAATGCTAATACTAATCCTTGTTGTCAAAGTGGACGTACAGCATCAAAGCCCCAATGCCACAGAAGGTTGAGCAAAGTGGCCGGGTGATTCCATACGGGCTTGACCCCACTACTCAATCGCTTATCAAGTCACAAAGGCAATGACACCATAAGAAGCAGCGTTGCAGTCTCCACACCTGTAACTCCATGTCCTGTGGTGACTGCCTTCTACCACAAGATTGACCAAATCGCAACCATTAATGAAGAAAAACATTTTGCAGCACAAATAGCACCCAGTTGAGGTGCTGCAGCTAACTTCGTCACCTATCAGACCCATCAAAGTTGCTTTAAAATGGGTGAATATCTTTCAAATACGAATCCTTCTTTAGATTATTCCAGACAACTAAACCAATGAAACGAGGAAAGACAAGCAAAATTATAAAGTGATTAGCATTTACCTGCAAATCTCAAAATATCAAAAATTTAGCACTGCCTTCGTGGACCCAACACTAACCTAGGTCAACCAACGATTGTTAGCAACATTTGTTTGCGATTAAATCAATTATCAGTAGATGAAGAAGAACTGCTTGGGCAAGAGTTTGTTGCAAGAAATTTTAGCGGAAATAGTCGCCTAAATAAAAACCTTCATAAAGTCAAAATACGCACTTTTTGGGATCGAATGTTCCCTCAGCAAAAAGGGCAGATGTTGAGGCAAATGGATGTCATAAACAGCAGCATGCGATTGTTGCATTTGCGTCCAAAGTAGTTGTATCTTTCATATACAGTTTTAATGCTCCTGCTTAAATTAATTTTCATGAAGCGTCGGTCGAAACATCCATGCTATGACATTTTCCACCAGTTGTAGCTGGTTACTGCATAGCCGACGTAACAGTATATGGTCCGCTTTTGGAGCTGCTGCAAATGGTAAAAGTCGTTATGCATTTTCTAGTGGATATATAATACGATACTTCGATTATAAGCTCAAGCGTTTTCGAAATCCCATTTTAGATTCATTTTTAAATCAATGAATGAATTAACACTAATTGTGAAAATGGACCGTCTTAGGTCAGGTTTTGACGCGTGAGGTGGATAAACTTTGCGGGTAAATACTAACAGGCCAACAGTTTCGTATCCGTTTTATTCGCACTTTAGAAAAAGGAAGTATGCTTTATTTCATTGACATTGCTGTATTTACTAAAATGCATAAAGGCTGCACAGACTTGTTAAAACACACCATTAGGGCTAGGAGCGGCGGAAAATGCAAACCTCATGCTGAATGGAGTACCATCGGTTTCCGAAGAGGATGCGTACCATGAACGCGTCTAGCCTGCAATATTCGAGCCAAGTTAATAATCACTATGCTATTAAATGTTACGTGATTCCGTTCTTTAAATCGCTAGCTTGGCATAATATGCCAGAGTGTATTTCTCTAATCAGTGCCATATAGTGTCAGTTTTGTGCATCAGCATTAATTTTTTTACCTCCTAATATACTCAAGAGCTGTAGCAGTCATAGCCACTGGCGTCACACACTTCATCCATTACCTTTCAGTTTGCGTCTTCAAGTGACCGCCTTCACGAATTCCCGAATGTGACTATTTTCGGTTTCGCTTATAATGAAGAACAGGCAAATATGGGGATATTGCTTAGCAAATGAGCGTCTGTTTCGTCAAAGCAAAATTAATGCCTTCTGGCAGTCCTGTCATTATTTGTAGAAATAACGTTGCAGTTTCTTCAAAGTCTGTAAACGGTGGGTCTTTAGGCGGTGGCTGAGGGAAAATATTTCAGATTCTTAGATGCTTATGGGGCTGCAATGACTACGAAAACCAACTGCAATTTTACAATTATATTACTTAATTCCATTCAGTAGCAAGCATTTTGTGCATAAAGTCAATGAGGCTGGGGGAGAGACTTCACTGGCACTCTTGATTTTGTCATCGGTTTGCCTTTGATTGCTTGATGGTTTAGCAATTCGAAACCTAACAAATATGAAGCCAATTACAACGGTCACAGCGTGGAGCAAAGCATGGCTGTCCTATTATCACCGAAAGACTGAAAAAGTCCAGTGGGACCAGCACATGAAAGACGGAATGATAAATTGCAAAACAATCGCCAGGGGCTTGGATCTCGTCTTCTCTTTTACATAAAGCACTTAGTTGAGGCAGACGAACACACGCGTCCGAAGACTGCGATAGAATAAGCAGCAGTAGTAGGTGCATAGTGTTTTCATCTCCTCTCTCATGACCAGTGAAAGAGGATAGATGAGCTCGACATGATCCGGCTCAATAAATCCCACGCACAAATTTGTGTCTACACTACAAGCATGATGACACTGTTAGGGTAGCTGCAGCTTTAACGCCAGCATTATTCATAATGGTCCAATAGTAAATAACAATTGCATGACCACATTTTCTGCTGGACAGTCAACCACCAAAATCACTACCTGTCAAAAAGCAACTAATGCATCTATCCCACACCGTGTCCACATGACGACCCCAACCCTTTTTCACAACCCGAAGATACGCTTATCGCAATCGCAACCGAATCATTTTTTTAAGCAACTGCGTGGAGGCTTAACAATTATTTCACAATCTCAGATTCCTTAAAAGCCAGAAAATTGCAGTCAAATGTAGCTACCACAGAATTTAAACTGCGGAAACATTTTATTTATCCAAATATGATCGACTTCAGCAGTCGACAGTCTCTCGCACAACACCCAACTTACCAGTTTTGTCGTCCAAAGAGTCCAATAGCAAGACCCAAAAATGCACGCGGGTCGACATTATTAGCGTCCAACCTGATTGCAACTTGAGTGCTGCCACTTATTCCACAAAACACTACTGATACAGCTTCATAAACAGCACTCAAAATGCTGATTTTCACAAAAACTGCGGGCCAAGTCACCGTGGAACATAACTTCTGACATTTCACAAAACCATTTAAATGTGGCAACAGGTAGCAACACTTGTACTTTAAATAGGGACCAATCTGGCGTCATCTAACGACCCAACTTGCCTGTAAGGACGAGTGACGCACCTCACTTCTTACTATTGCGTTGTCCCTAGGTGGTATACACCAGTTGTTTTGTAACTTATGTAAGCTGCATCCTGGTCTGCGACCACAAGTACCTTGAGAACTGTGCCACTTTTTCTGTTTGGACCATATGTTTTGCTTCGACACTTGAAGAATTTAGGCCACTTTTTTCTGCGGTGCTTAATGATACTTTGCCTGTCTGCACTGTGAAACGCAAAAATCACAACTGTTGGCACATTAAAATAGTCATCGAACCCTGTGTGAAACTTCTTGTTATGCCGTGGAGACAGAACAGTCCACATAGAACTGCTACCCAGAATCGATGCCCTACATTTGCAATACTTGAAATGCAGCATACAAGGGGCGTGTCGAATTAGTCCTCAGTGTAAGACGCTTTCAGGTGTTTCCAAAGCTAACATTTCATGCTGTCGCACCAACCAATAATAGTGCTTGTAAAAAGTAGTCCTACGTAGTAGAACGTATTCAGACCAAATCGTTTCCCGGAGCAATACATTTCACTAGAAAATCATAAGAATAGATGCTCGGATTAATAGAGTAGTGTGGGGTGGGATGGTACCTGCAGGTTTATTGTAGAACATGGGGACGAGTGATGAGTAATTGAGCTAATTGCACGAAGGCTGAGGCTGTGCTTGTGTAATGTATCATTCCGAACCAAGGGGACAATGATCAATTTGTGCGACTTAGGATCAGCCAAACTTTGCTTAATTTAGCGAATCGTTGATAAGTAGATAAAATTTAAAAGTACATAAGGCGTAGTCGATATATTTACTTGTAATTTGCAAAATAAAACCAAACGCTTTGCCTTGAATGTGTGCAAGTTGTCGCAATGCACCATGAAGAAATGGAAATAAAACATTCTGCCTTCTGGGGTGCACCTTTATCTTTTCTGCGTTGCCGATCGCGCCATCATGTTGCCTGCCAAGCCTCATTCAAGGCATTTCGCAGCTCTTTTGAAGTAAATCGTCGTTTAGCATTTATTTCTGGAAAATGCTTGGCCCCATAGATAAGTTCTTAGAGCAGCTTTCAAACTACTTAGCAGACATTGCAAAGTTCCGCAAAATAGGGCAGAACTAACTCAGAGCATGATAAAAATTGGCGCAAGGGAGAGACTTGTTAAACACAAATCCTTGGTGCAACATTCAGGCGCAAAGTAATGCCCATGAATGTAAGATTCCATTGTGAAAGTGAGCTGAATTTATTTTATATGGCAGAAGTCTTTTGAAGGCTGTAGAACATCCTGCCTTGTTCAATGTTGCTGCATTTTTTGCAGCAGATAAATTGCAAAGGAGTTTCCGGATCGGTAGCAGTGGTAGCAGCCAACAGCAAGTAATGCAGTTTGTATTCACAGAGCAAACCAAAGAAATGCAAAATCAGCAAGAGCAACTTTAAAACACGAATTGCCTGCTATGCTTTTGGTTCGGGTTCTAATGCATTCGGTCCGAGAAAGTAAAGGGTTCACTTGTATTTGTCAGAGGAAAACGCATCGACTACATGTGCACAGTAAGGCAACCAACATAGCCAATAAAATTTGTCCATCTTTTGTAATTGCTAATAACTTCCTATTTAATGACGTTTTGGTGAACATGACAATGATAATAATATCGCGAAACGTATACCTTAAGGTATAAAAGAGCAGATTTTTACTATGATGCAATTTTATTGAGATGAAGGATGCATATTGTGACTGGATGCAATAAAACACGCAGCATCCTTACATTTCTAACCTGGCTGAAGCATGTCAAAAGGAGATGGGTTTTGCCATAAAAATTTTATCGCCCCATAAGCAGTGTCGATTAGATGATGGGGGCATTATAACCCGGTTAACAGCAGTGCTTGGTTAGGTGCCACGCATGAAATGACCATTTTTATTAGTCTCTCGCTAACTGTGGATCAGTAGAAGGTTGGAACAGTGCCCATCGTTGCCTCACTTCTGCTGCTGTCCTACAAGTTTCGATTCTCATGTCAAGCATTAAGTCGAATTCGTCCAAACGCCTTTGTGTCACTCCTTGATTTCTGTCCAATGGTGGGGTCTGCACAAATGTTTGACACGACCGAGTTCTAGTTGATGTGGCAGGTGACTGCATGTTTTGGCTTTTGCACAACTGAAAGTGGTCGCTCACAAGGGTCCATTTGTAATGAAACGTTAATCTCCATGCCGCGATGTCACCCAAGCAGTGCGTTATAATTTTTGCTATTGCTTGCAATTAACCGATCCTAACTTCGTAAGTTTTATCTGAAAAGGGCTCGCGAGCATCTCGTGTAAATGCTATCCTGTCAGAGGCTGCGATGACGCAATTATGCATACATATGGGATATTTCCTCCAAATGCCATCATCGATTCCGATAATTAGCCTACTGTATATAAACTGATGCTCAATCAGAACTTTCGTGCTGTGAGCTTGGCTTTTTTTGTAGAAGGTAAACAACATTTAATTAAGAAAGTGAGAACCAACGCTGCAGCTAGATTTGCGAAGCGACGTGCTGGTAGAGTGACCATAACAAATGAAAATGAAGGAAAATATCGCATGATTAACAGCCTATGGCTAAATGGAGAGTTTTGCCGTTGGATGGAAATAGATTCCGCTAAAGTATTTCTAGGAGGTTTTTAAGTAATGGAATACACTGCGGCACACTGGTTTTCGAGTCGGTGTCAAAGGCATATTTCTCATTACCAAATCGGTTAGAGATGTTATTCGAGTCAAAGTAAAATAGGTCCTAATAAAAGAGAGTGGCGGTGACGTTTACATCAGGAAGTTAGTCATTTAAGTTTTCGAATGGTATCGTGTGCTAATTGTGTGCCTCAGTGCATCACATAAGCTGAACATTAGTCCTGGCCATGAGTCCACGTTCGGGACAGCAGACACCCAATCACGGCGCCATGAATTTGTTAATACTTTTAGTCGGTAGGCATATATGCCTCAGCCGTACTCAAAAAAAATAAACTCTGCTCTCTCCACCCAATTAACGTACAATTCTACGTCAGCAAATTTTGGCTACAGCGTTGTGTAAGCAAGTGCCTGTTTCATTGTTAATGATAAATCCATAGTCCGAAAATAAATGAAGGAAGCGTGAAAGCAATTGCTTAAACTAAGGAGCCTTAAAACAATTAGGATCATAAGGATGAGTGCCTAGGTGTTTTCCTGCAATGGCTTCAAAGCTACAACATTTCTATTGGTGCCATTTAACTATTTTAAGTTCTGTTGATAATGTGAAGACAATGCGCAAAACATTGCTCCCGGATAGGTAGAAAACTTCTTACATTTGCGCTATCTGTCCTCTCACTAAACTACATGCTATTGCATCTGTTATCTGTGGTAGCGTTGTACAGCCGTTGATGTTGTAAAACACAATTGGGTAACTTAATCCAAGTTGCCGGTCACATGACATTTTTAAAAGTTAAATGGTACGCCTGGTCATCAACATGTGTTTTAGAGCAACTAAATAAGGTTTCTCTTTAAGTTGGCCAAATACATATTGCGTTTTGACATGCACAGTGCCATCGGTAGTACTGGAAGGCAGTCAAATCCGAAAAATTACAACAGTAGCCGCGCGCAAACCGCCGTACAGAGAGCTTAGAGCATTCCGAAGTCAGAGTAGAATTTTAGCGAACTTTACAGTGCATAGCACGTTTTATATCCACCCCGCGAATTTTCAATTTATTCGTATTGCGCGGGTGCGTATTAACAATCATAAGATTGTTGACATCAGAGAAAAGCTTTGGCCTATATAGTAGCTTAGAGAGGTAGAATAATAGATTAAGTTTGCTGCTTTGATCCATGTTCAATGTTTCATGCTAATATTCTAAAATGCGGCTTCTAAAGGAAGTCGACTCTACCAACATTGCAGTAAAAAGAACTTGCAAGTCTCGTCGTTGACTACGAAAGGAGGGAGAAAAGCGTAGACAAAATTGTAATAGCGTTTGTGGAAAAGGCATACTGTAACATTAATTGACAGGCAAACTAATGAATGGCTGCATTGGTATTCGAGATATGCGTTCAATTTGGTATTCATGCCGAAATAACTTTGCAATTTTACTCCGACTTTTAGTGCCAGAGAATGTCAAACTAAGCCAGATGTAACGTTGCAGCACATTTTCACATATGTGCATGAGTTTTCCTGTGCATTTATTTCCCCATAATAAGTTATCATTCTCCTACAGATATCAAGAGGGTTTGGCCTATACTGCGGCTATATAAGAAAGAAGTAAAAGAAGAGACTGGAATCACTACACTGATTTCCTGTCTCACGTGTCAGGCTAACAGTTTTGGGATTTGGCTACTTAAGATGGCCAATCCTACCAATGTTGCGGTACAGAGGGCTTGTAAGTCTCATAAATGATAGCAATTGGAGGAAAAAAAGTGTGCCGATGCAAATTGTCCTGGCATTTATGGAAAAGGTGTACTGAAATGTTCGAGGTATTCGAGAAGATGTAATGGGTGATGAGTGAAAGAAAGAAGGGAAGCGGCATAGATCGAATGCATCAACACCGTGTGCTGTTTAGCGGCTGCTGATGCCGCCAATAGTGATGGTGTAGGTGTGGATGTTGGCATCAATTCTGCAGATCTAGGGCCGATTCATTGCTCTTGATGCAAAATAAAGGAAGCGTGCAAGCGATTGCCTAAACTAAGGAGCCTTTAAACAAACAGGGTCATAAGGATGAGTGCCTAGCTGTTTTTCTGCAATGGCTTCATAGTTACAGCATTTCTTTTGATGCCATTTGTTTGTGCTTTAAGTTCTGTTGATAATGTGAAGACAAGGCGCAAAACATTGCTCTCGGATAGGCAGAAAAACTCTTACATTTGCACAATCTGTCCTTTCAACAAACTACACACTAATTCAATTTTGATCTGATATCTGTGGCAGCGTTGTACAGCCGTTGATCTTGTGAAACACAAATGGGCAGCTTAATCCAAGTTGTCAGCCTCATGACATTTTCAAAAGTCAATGGCATGTGGTTTGGAGCAGCTAAATAAAGTTTCTCTCTTTAAGTTTGCTAAATACACCTTGTGTTTTGACATGCACAGTGCCATCGGCAGTACTGGAAGGCAGTCAAATCCGATAGTCACAATAGTAGCCGCTCGCAAACCGCCATACAGAGAGGTAAGCGAATTTTGAAGTCAGAATAGGATCTTAGCGAACTTTACAGTGCATAGCAGATTAAGGAGGCAATTCCAAACAAAAGTCGAAACCATACTCGCCACTTACATAATTGGAGTCCGAGTTCTGCAGAACATTTCAGTGCCAGGCATATCAACATTGTAAAGCCTTTACCACGTGTTACACTCACTTCATTGAATGAAGGTCAGAGAATATTGACCACTACAAGCATTTAGCAATCACTTGCCAATGCTCATAATTTGTCGGTTCACGTCCATCAGAGTAGCATTGTGGAAGCAAGCGCTTGTTTCAGTGTAAACACAAATTCGTAGTTCTAAAATAAACCAAAATGGCGTGCAAGAATTTGCTTAGACTCCGAAGACTTAAAGTGAACTTATTCATGAGGATGGGTGCCTAGCTGTTTTTCTACAGTGGCTTCAAAGCTACAACATTTCTATTTTATGCAATTTAACATTGTTTTAGCTTCTGTTGATAATGTAGAGGCAGAGAAGCAAACATAGCTTGGGATAAATAGGAAATCCGTAGATTTGCACCATTTGCCCTTGCGAATCAGCCGGTAAGACACGAGACTACCGTCTCGAAGTTGTGAATCCGAGTCCCATGCTGGGTGGCTTAAAATCATCCAAAATGCCTTAAATGCGAAGGTGTATTAGGATGGTGGGTGCGGCTCGGATTGCGGTTGTTCTCACTGCCTTATCACACCTCTGCTATTGCCGCATGATGGAGCCCTTAATGAGCAATGTAGTTCCTCGTTTCGCCACGTAGCTGTCGTCAAATAGGCGGGTGAGCATGGTAGTCAAAGGACAATGCCATCGATTAAGGCTCCAAAGTAGCCGGCTTTTGAATAATTGATTTTGTTTGGTAAAGTAGGGCATGTAAGCAGGTGAAGGGTGAAGAGAAATTTTGGGTGAAGTGGTGTAAAATGGAGAACAGGTACCAAAAAACACTGCAAAAAACCAAATCGAATTTCATAATATCGGTGAGGTCAATCAGTGAAATTAAGTTCTATTTGAGCCCAAACCCGGATTCTTGCATAGGTAAGGCTTCCTCTTTTGTGGTGATTAATGTTGTTTTGTCTACATTCTTGGTTTGCAATGCGCATTGTTAAACGCAAAGATTATAACTATTGGAGCATAGCATCAGAGTCAATAAACTTTATGCGAACTCTGGTGTCACCTCACGGATAAAGAGTAATCTACACAGAACTGCTGGTCAGAATCGATGGTCTACATTGGCAGTGGATGAAAGGAAAACACCAGGGGCATGTTAAAGTTGGCCTCAGTGTGAACCACCTTTACGTGTATCCAAAGCTAACATTTCGTGCTATTGCACTAACCGACGATGGCGCTTGTGAGCGAAATGATTGCGTGTACTAGAAGGTGTACAGTTCTCGAGACAATGAGTGTCACCTAAAAATCATGAAAATGGCTGCTTGAATTAGCAGAGTTGTGTAAGACGCGAGTGGGCTGCACAAACACAGAGGAGAGATGAGGAAATCGAGTTGATTGGTGGGGTCTGAGGATGTATTTGGACACTGGTTTACTTTGAGCCAAGGAGAGAGATCACTTCCTGCGATTTTAGGCCAGCCAAGCTTTGTAAACTTTGACAAACGGCTACTAAGCGCATTCAATTTTAAAAAGCGCACAAAACATCGTCTATGTTTGCATGTAAATTAGGCATTGAAACCGAGTGCTTTTCGAATATGTGTGGAAGTTGTTGCGATCCATCCCAGCCTATTTGCCAAGTTTCACCCAAAATATTCGCAGCTTCTTTAGATTGTCATGTCGTTTTGCTTTTATTCCAAAAAAAAAGTTTAAACCATAGGTAAGTTCTCCAAGCATATTCCAAACTCTTATGCACAGAAATCGCAAAGTTTGGTAAAATAGGGTAGAGCTGACTCATCATGATAGAATTTGGCACACGGGAGAGAATCGTCAAGCACAGCTCTTGGGTGCAATACGCAGGCGGAAAGTAATGCTTGTGAATGTGGAATTACCTGGTGAAATTGGTCTGGACCGATTTTGCATCACTGGAGTCTTTCGAAGGCTGCGGACCATCTTGCCTAACTCAATTCAACCTGCTGCTGCTGCTACTTATTCGTATTGAGCAGTAGATAAACTGCAAAGCAGTCGCAAGGTTGGAGATGGCAGTAGTAGCTAATGGCAGGTGGAATACAATCTGCATTCACGAAGCGAACCAAAGGAGTGTAAATTGACCAAGAGCATCTTTGAAATGCAAATCACCTATTGTGCTGTTCGGTTTGCATTTGGATGCTAAGCGCAAAAGTTGCAGTTGTATTGGTGAGAAGTAAACGCATCGATTATTTGTGGCCGGATTTTGCAATTGCATTTAATTTGCCCATTATTGGCCACCTAATGGCCAACAAAACCCATTCGTTGTATGTAACTACCACTAACTCGCCAGTCAATTACCATTCAGTGAATATAACAACAATACTGACATTAATGACAATTCGAAACGTATGCTTATAAAATTAAAGGACGGGTTTCATGTGGTACGATTTTATCGAAATGAAGGATGCCTATTGTGACTGGGTGTGATGCGATGCGCTGCATTGGTGAAACGCACAAATTAAAGGTATGCCTTAAGTTCTATTTGCTACATTTCGTCTCAAAATGAGGGTCTTACTAGTCATAACTAAGTGGACACCAATCAGCTTAAAAGTTTGACACGAGTTTTACGTGCCTCTACACGCATTTATTATGAGTAACCCACCGTTGGCTTCCATGGCCTGTAATCAGTTTCTTCTCTCTTACCTTTGGTTGCGGAAATGCCAATGTCAAAATTCTGCATCATGTCCTATTTGCTTAAGCGAGCAAGGCCTACAGATGTGCAATTTATCAGTCTGTTTCAGCAGCGTCTCACAATCTATCAGTCTGATGGAACCTTTATCCGCCCTTCCTCCTATCCACTCCTTTCATGCTGGCTACTGTCCGTCATTGCACCTATTTTCATCCCACAACTATTGTCCTCGTAGCTAGTAATCGCTCTTAATCCGTTCGCTCCATCACCACTTCTAAAGTGTGACCTTCGCGGTCCTCACAGTCACTCAAAATTACCAACCAACGGTAGAGCAAATATCTCTGTGATTGATGAGCGGCTAGATTTCATGCACATGAAACGACATCCACTCCCTACTTCTCCCATGTAAGGATCACTTGAATTAGCTCCTGGATCGATTGATGCAGAATGGATGAGTGCAGATGGTTAGAAGGAACCTGATTGGCTGCGCTTTGGGTGACAAGTGGACGACATCGAGGACAAATATAGGCTTCGGCAATGAAGATGGAAAGGGAGAATAGGCGCACAGATAACGAAGACAAAAGATTATTTGGATCGCCTCGTGCTCCAAAGGAGCCAAAGCTTTTCTCGTAATGGCAAATGAACAACCCATTTTTCTCGTGTTAGGACACGTGTTGTTCCTCCTTTGTTACAATATTTAGTCTTGTAAGTGCGACCATGTTGTTATGAGCCGCCACCAGTCTGCTAAAGTAGCCTCACACAGCATGCGATTTCGTGTATGATCTGTGGGCATAAGAGCGTATTTGAAAAGGTGTGGGTGGAACTACCTGCGGTTATTGTGGCTCTACTATTTAGAACAGCTGAGAGCACAGGCCTCGGTAACAACCAATACAACGCAATCCCCTGCACCGTCTACCAATGCCATGCCCCTACCAGAGGCTCCAGTGATGCATTCATTAATAAATCAAAATCACAATTTCTCCACTTTTATTGTTTCTCCCTTTTCTAGTGTTCTTTTGCTATTAGTTTAGCAGCCCGTTATTATCCCATCCCTTAAATACATTGGCTTTATACAAAATTATTAAAAATAGTCCAGCAACTTCACTTTAAATTCTGATGCTACTATCTCACTAATGCTGGAAGTATATTTAATCTCGCTTAATCACTGTATATTTTTAGAATTACGCTATCCACACCTTCGACATTTGTTTTGCGCCAATTGCCAGATGGGTATCCTTAGACTCCATATCAGCAAACGATGCGAGTGCGTTTTCGTGCACACCCTTGAAGGTATAATCTTCATAGGAGTGTTTCATTGGTTGATTCCTGTGAATAAACAACCAGCGCTATGGCCTTTATACATCAAAGAGTCTATTGACATCGATCACATCTCGGTTTTCACTACTTAAAAATCAGAACGCGTCGATTAGTTGAGGCGTAATGCAATAATCCGTAACTATATAGGCAACATCATTCACCGGTTTTATGTTATTTGCATAGGCCACGGAATGGAGCACTTAATCAA
This sequence comes from Taenia hydatigena, assembly GCA_036345935.2. Lineage (NCBI taxonomy): Eukaryota > Metazoa > Platyhelminthes > Cestoda > Cyclophyllidea > Taeniidae > Taenia > Taenia hydatigena. Next base: position 62,017 of record JADWOT020000575.1, on the reverse strand, counting down.
CGTCTGTTTTGGTACATAAGCCCTAGCTGTCGAAAATGTATTTTGATGAGCACAATCCGTTGGAGGCGCCAGCATTTGATTACGTCGTGTGGCTTGCGTTAAAAGCATGTGGCCATTTGCATTTAAATAGAAAAAGCGGAACTGGCAGTGCAATTTATTACATATGCCAAGCACTGGAGGGAACTGTTTGTATTCTCAACTTATGTGAGCCTCATCCTGATCCGCAACATCAAATACCCTGAGAATTGTGCCACATTAGCCGTTCGAATTACTTGTTTTGCCAACCACCTTCTGTGATATTTAACTACGCTTTACTTACAGTTGTTTACGCATCATGCTGGTGTTATCAAATCCTATGTGAACTTTGGTGTCACCCACGGAGACGAATTGATCCACATAGAGCTGCTATCCAGAACCGATGCCCTACATTTACAATGGGTGAAAGGAAACGCCCTAGGGCGTGTTGAAGTTAGCCTCGGTGTGAGCCACCATTAGGAGTTTCAAATCTAACATTTCAAGCTGTTAGACCATCCAATGTGAGTGTTTGAGAGTGAAATAATTGCACATGGTAGAAGTTATCGATTCTGCAGACAATTTGTGTCATCGGGAAATCATAAAATTAGCTGCTTAAATTGGCTGAGTAGCACGAAGTTATTTAGCTTACGAAGTAGGAAGATTTTTCTTCGATAAATATGATCTAAATGGTCCGCGACATAGTCTGTGAAAGAGTGTATCCTTAGAACCTAACATGCGCTTTGGAAGCACATGTTTCCAGCAATTTTTATTCCGAATGACTCCCTTTCGTGATTAAGTGGCTGGGTTGACATTATCGCATTCCAAATGACTTGACAACAAGGCTGCCCCTTCCTCCTACCCAACCTTTGCAATCAATGTACGGCTTTGTCCTCTCTCTACCACTCGCATTCCATTTTTCCGCACAGTATATGACGGTGGAGAGAGATAAGTGCTGGTTGACATAGCTGTGAAATGAATTCAAGAGGCGTTTCTTCGAATCAACCTAGAAAACACGGAATAATTACAATATATGCAGCAGGGAACAAGCAAATCCTTGCTCTGCCAGTCGAGTACAGAGCAGTGTGCGAGTTCGGCTATCAGCGGTTTTGGGTCAGACGAAGTGCAAAGGAAGAGATCCTGCTGTAAATCTAACGATAAGCGTTAAAATCTAACCCAGATAAAAAGGTGAGTTAGTAAACAAAGGGTCTTGTCCGTTCTTTTACTGATACCACATTACCAGTGACACGCAGCACTTAACCATATCCCCGTACGTAATCTCTTTAATATGTAACTACTCTGGATTTCAAATAACACGAAGCACATTTTAAAGCTATTGAAGATGTGTAGGTTTCATTTTGAGCACATAAATCGATACATCATTAGCTCTGTCGGTGGCTTCAAATTGGTGGCTTCCAGGAACTAATTTGCCGAGGACTGCTGCTAATTCAAGTCCGTCATCATGCTCATCTCTAAGTACAACCTTATCCGCAAGGAAGTTGGAGGATAGTGCTTTGAGTAAGGCTTGTGTAATCAAAACCAACGTGTACTGAATACTAGTCAGAGCATTTTTGCGCCTTTTTTCTTGTTTCAACCTCTCTACTGAATTTCCAGAGTGGTATATATAATCTAGCATTTACCAAAATGGAAAGTGTAGTGGTGAATCCAGTTCGAGATAACCCGTGTAAGCCCATATGACAATATTTGGCTCCACACTTTGGGATGCGGAGTTAGAAATAATGAAATTTTGGAAGTAAGTGTTGCATCATCAAGCAACATTAACATTATTCTCAGTTGTATTCCGTTTCCATCCCTCCATGCATAATCCATCTCATGATAACAATGTTCCCTTTTTTCATGCGCTCGATGTGTATTAGCTTCAGTTGTCCATAAAGAAGAACGTGGCAAGGCGCATATATCCATAGCTATTTCACTGCAAACGTCAAAGTGCTATTTAATGCTTTTGAATTTCGAGGTGGAATGCGTAATAGTCGCTGTGTTGGGTTTACGATGGAGGTCAAGTATAAGGCTGGAGGAGGAGCATCTAACTTACACTGGTGGTGAACCGATAGTCAAGAAAGGGACATTTGTCAGTTCAAAATATTTAGGTGACGATTGAAGATGGTGGTTCAGGGGAGTAGAGCTGCCATTTTCCCGCTTACATTCGACATGATTACTCCGTCGTAGCTGATGGCAAATGCATTTAGGGATCCCAATTGCAAATGATCGAATAAATTAATTTGTCGCACATTTAATTAACCAACACTGCACATATTTCGATGGTCCTCATTTCGACGTGAATTGTGTATAGTTGCTTCCAAAGCTGTCCCACCCAGAAGGTGTCATGAATTGGCACATTAGGTCTGTGCGTACATTTGACATCTAACACAGTAAATGTCAGAATCTTCCACTTAAAGAGCAAAATTAAATCGCTTCTCATAGAGATTGACAGGGTGATAGTAGGAAATGCACTTAACCAGCAGTGCTCATTCTTCGAAGGAGAGGAGAAGGCAAAGAGGAATTGTTTGCAGAACCCGAACTTTTACCAAGTCCTATCAAAGTAGATGTTAGAGGGCTGATGTTTGCTAAATAAATGCAGCTTATGCTTAGGCGCTAATTAATGTTCCTTTATCGATGTGCCTGCTTGTGTGTAAATCCGCGAAGCCTTGCTTGCTAAAGTACTTTTTCGGTACTAAAAGTCTGCCCATTTTGTAAATACCCATTGCCGCAATCTTAGAGACTTCGCTGCTGCTTTTGCTGTTGCTTGTCCCATTCATGCTTTATTATTCTTACCATCCACCTTCAGTAGTAAACCGTACGTGAGGGCATGTTTATGCCATCGACGAATAGGTGAGTAGTTTACTCTTATCTCAGCAGGCGCCTCGTTGCTGACGCACCCGCTTTGAGCGGTTGGTCGATCGACGGATCAATGCAATCGATAAGACCACCTGCTGTGTATTCGTTGCTCACTGGTTATCTGCCCAGTCAGTTGGTTCTAACACTGGTTTACTCGACCCACGGCGAGTTGGACTGTAAACAATATCAAGGACGGGTGAGTGGAAAATTATTTTGAATTTGCTTAAGACTATGATGCGTAGGGTCGTCAATTGCTGCAAAAATATCCCAATAACGCATTGTTGAAGTGTAATATTATTATAGCTTAATCAGAGTGTTTTTGACTTATCAAAGACATATAGTTGTGAACCATTTTTTTTTCACCATATTATTTGGGAAGCAAGCTATTTTAATAACCAGCGTTATTGATGATAGGTCCGCTTCTTACAGGATCCTATCATGTTCCTGAGCAGATGGCTGTTAGATTTTAAGACAACCAGCCCATATTTAAAATGAGTTTAACTAAGAGGGACATCATTGAACTTTAAGACATAATTAACGCCAAGCAAATGTAGCATTTGTTCAGCTATACTTGTCAAGGATATCGTATTTGTAAGGTTGTACACTGGCGATTTAGAGCCACAGTATTTCGAAAACGTTTCACTAGAAGTACAGAGCATGACAATGATCACCAGATTAAAACGTAGCGGTGCATATTCAATTCTTTTGGGAAGTGGTTTCTACGTAGCAAGACAGTGGATCTGTCAGTCCAACGTAAGCCAGCCCAATTTAAGATAGCCACTGTCAAGAGTGTTTTGAACTCTGCCACTACAGACGTCCTTCTGCATAGCGCTAATATTCCACCTCCACCGGCGCACCTTGCCAAGGCGTTCCTGCAAACCTAGGGAGCACACAGGCAAAAGGACCGCATGAAAGTTAGACCGATTTGTACATATTGCCTCCTCAATCAGTCATAACTTAAGCATAATCCCAGCCATCCATCTGCCTTAGCCCAATTCTTTTAACTGTTCCTCTTTTTCTGCATTAGGCCAAAGGCAAGCACCCTGTGGTGGAATCGAAAAGTGCCTAAAAGTCCAAAAGGTGACCAGTTAGATTGACAGCATTGGAAAGCCATATCGATAGAACAACATACATTCAATCAAAGTGCATTAGTGTCGTCTCATGTGCATGCAGGATAATGTGAGAAAATAGCCTAGGATGAATAAGCATCAAAGAAAGTGATGCCTAATTCTGCAATACCTTGAAAGGGAATCATGCCTAAAGTCTACGCGAGTCGGAATTGGGAACAACCACGCGGCAAGTGCAATTAATTGATTTACACGTGTCAGATTCGAAGAAGTCAATCACACAGCCAAAATTCAGACGTGCTCTGCTGCGAGTTGTCTCGTCTGCTCTTACTAATCTTTATCACGGTATTGTTCTCGCCGCTTAGTTCCTCGGCACTGCCTCCCTACCAATTAATTTCCTTTTGGCCTTGGGTCTTCTTTTCATCTCTTACTTCTGCCGCCTCCAACTCCATCTGCTCGTCAGTTCCAACCTCACACTCCGCCGTTTTTAAGACGCCAAAGGACCACATCGGATGGAAATCGTAAAAGTTAGGGGTAAGTTGTACTACCCTTATTTCCCTTCCCTCCTGCCTCATTTGCATGCGTTAATCCAATGTCATCACATCTGGCATCCAGTGTTTATCACTTAGAAAGAGAATGCTGTGCTTGAAACCTCCGAATCACCGTAAAAAAGGAATTCGTGCTCTTTCCACTGAGTTAATTCCTTCATATTTAGCTCATTCGAATGGCTAGATGAGAGAATAAACGTTTAAGGTGTGTAAACAGATTAGAGAAATGAAGGAAATGAAGAACACTGCACCACAGCAACACGCAGAGTTATTCTACGGTGTTCACTTCCAATCCTCAATTTCCTCTTCACCACTCTCCTTTATTCCCGCGGTTTCTCATCCCTGCGCCTGTACCTCAACCATCCCTGTATCTGTTTGAGCTGAAAATGCATGCTTCTCTACTTCCATTAAAGAAATGCATACACCGCTAGTGTCGCTGGTAATCGGAGGCAAGGGATTGTCCAAACGTAGGATTGAAAGTATGCACCAGACGCGTCTTTTTGTTATCTCCATATAAATCTTTAGTGGCATGTCGTCGACTCTTTCAATTAACTTCATACCTTACACGGCGCTCACTGCGCTGCGCTAGCTTTTAATGGCTCTCACATACGTTTGTAACCTCCAAATGTATGCGGCAGCAGCAGACCTACTGGAGTGCAAGGGCTTGCCTTATATCCATGCCCCACTGTGGAAGCACTGTAATGTAGTACTTAAGACCATGCCTAACTGGACTAGACTAGAATTTGCTGGTAGATCACAGGCTAGATTAGCCACTTAAGCTGGATTATGGCAAGCTTGGATAAATTTGGAAAAAATGCTGAGTGACAGGGCGAACAAATCAACCGCGCATGCCTCATCTTCAGCAGCGTCTTCATACGTCACCATTGAAGTGAACCCAACACTCTTATTCTGCCTTCCCTTTCTTCTTCTTAGATATTAAGGATCCCAGTGCACGCTTAAAAATGGGTCTTATAACGTCTACTAATAAGGAAGTAGTTGCCAATTTTCTTACCCCTCCTTCCATATCCCCCACTCCGCCAACACTTGCTATGTGGTATCCAAAAATATAACAATACAAAGTTGGGAATATTCAGGCAGCTGGCATTCAAATGCTACTGCTGCGTACAAATAGACCGAATATCCCAACTTCACGCATAGCTATTTTGAGCAGGAGGAAGGAAGTCCTGATTTTTTAACAAGGGTAAATTAAGTGGGAAAAAGACAATTGTACTGCATTAGTCGTGCCTTAAACCATTATTGGACCATTATTTTGTGGTTTCTACAAATAGAACATTTGATTCTCCTCCTGTGACTGCTTCTTTTATTCCTTTATTTTAGAGTGAAGTGACACCTCGATAAAAGAAGTGGAAAGTGCCAAAATGCCAAACCTACATTTACCAGAGCGGAGAATATTAGGCAGACAAGAGCCTCTGGTTCCACATCTACCTCTTCTGTCATCCCGTATGCGGTCGACAGTTAGTTCACCAGCAACTCTATCATAATGGTGAGTGATGACGATGTAGGAGAAAAAGTTGTCACATGGAACGTTGGCAAGTGCTACCACTCTGCCTGCTCATCCACATCCGACCACTGACTCGTCATAGTGCAGCAGTCAGACAGGTCACATTCCAATTCCTCATGCACCACCAACTCGACCCCATCGTCATCGCCCTGCGCTTGCCCTGTTTGTCTCCGTGGCTGTCCTTCGTCTTACTGTCGCGGGTTAGTCCTGAGCGAGGGTAGAAGCACGAATGAGTGAATTTGAGCAGAGGAAGCCAAATAAAGAACGGAAGTTGCAATGGGAAGGGAGAGGCACTTACCGGCATGTTTGGTGACATCGTCGAGAGATGGTGATGTCGTCATCAGTCGTACTAGGGGAACACGGCTTGGATGTGTGAGTGGAGACGGAGCCAGGAGAGGAGACGGAGACGAGGGAGGAGGTCGGGAATGTAGGAGATAGTGGATGATCAGTTGCGGTAAAAGAGAGAGATCCGGTGGGTGAAGTGCTTTTCCACGTTGCCGCCGATTGTGGTCGCCACGACACCAATGCTGGCTTTGTTGGTGAGGAAGATGGCGGTAGTGAGATTGGGCGACATTGATGTCCATTTGCACCTATAACATCAATTAGAAGATAGAAGTGCACTGGAGGAAGTGCATACCGACATGTTTGACGGCAGGCCATAGTTTGCCCATTTTGACGCAGTTGAGGACCTTGGATATTGGCACTGCATCTTCTTATAGGGTACAGACTGAATATCTGAGCATACAGATGCGCCATTGTGCTTCACGTGCACTGATGTATGTAGCTGTTTAGAAACTCGTAAACCACAAAATCACAGCAGGCTCAATAAATTTGTATGAATTTTGCAATAATCAATGGAAAGCCTACCAAAAGCAAAGTGTGCACATGACACTGTCGAAATGACTAATTTTATTTCACCCCTCCGTTGCACTAGCACTTTCCATTACGCATATTTATTTCCTGAAATAATTTTAGCCTACTTTCTAGCCGTGGTAGATTGCAAATGCATTCCTAAAGTCAAAAGATAAAATCGACATACATCAGATTCTCAAGCAGCGACTGAAAAGTGAGTCAGTTAAAGGACTAGAAAAGCAATTTCATTCCTTCAGGCTCGCATAAATTCGTGCACAGTTGGGATGCATTAGAGTGGAGAATAACAAGGAAAGGAGAATTAATGGTGGAAAAAACTGTTAAAACAGACATAAGTGGAATGACGTGCTAAATGGAGATGACACATTCATGTGGCCATTTCGCAGAGTAAAGTTGAACTGACTGGTCGTCTGAATGAAGACAATGGACAGTCAATCCAGCTTACCCATCACGAAACCCACATCCATTTTCAAACAAAATAGGGTACATAAGAGCTTAACAAATTTGCCATTCTTAACTTACAACTTTGTTTGCGCTACGATTCGCTCTTCTCCCACTGGATCAATCCTGCTTTATGCTGTGCGAATGACAAATGCCCTACAGTAATATTTGGAGTGATTAACTGTGGCTCATTTGTTGTTTATTTAGTTACGAGCCTTGAAGCATATAAGATTTTGAATGCTTCCATCCGTGTCCTTTGAAGCAGACTTTGCGTAGGCCATTTGTAAGGCGATTAGTAAAATCGCAACTGTAGAACTGTCTTCACCAGCCCCCCTTACCTGTTATTTCTTCCGCAGGAATACGTTGGCATGTTTATGGTCTCGAAACAAACGGGTTGATATAGCTTCAAAAGGAACTTAAACCTCTTCTCGAGCACGAATTCGAGTTCTGTCCCCGCCTTTCACCTAAGAATTATATATCAGGAAACATGAGCCTTTGTCTGGCATTGAGGTCATGCAAAGCGTGAGGTTTTTTCTTTGTGAATATATTTTCCTCAGCAATAGCGCACCTTGTATGCAGGGCTACGGTTATCCACTGCTGTAAATAAACAGCCAAAGATACTATTTGTTATTGATCGCCAACAACTGAGATGGCGAGTTTGAACTGAACGGAGGCGGTATAATAAATTTTAGGTAGAAATCCGCTTTGTTATAAAGGGGAGAGAACTACTGTACAAATACTTAGATGAAAAATGGCCTATGAGTCCTGCACAGTTTAACAGCGGCTCATCATTGGTAAAGACGACCCTGAATCCATAACAATCAATTTATACTTGACCTCTCCCTGTATTACAATGCCCAAAGCATCGTACTAGAAATTGGGGTTCTGGTGCATTCGCATCACAAAAAAGCTTTCAAGCAGCGACAATAGCAGGTCCAATCACAACCCCAAACATTGTCCATAACCTCCTAGGGATTTTTACACAGGGTGTAATTTGGTTGAAGCACCTGTCGACAGTCAGACTAATCGTTGCGGATACGAAATCCTCACTCATGATTTTCTGTTAAACTCTCTTTATTTCTGAGAAGGCATTCGAAGCGGAAACAGTCCGTGAACATCAGTCACTGCACTGAACCGAATCCTAGAACATTTAAAAATCAAGTGTTACTGGGGTAAATTAAGTAGCATCGTTGGAGACGGTAATGTTTTTAAAAAGAAACAGCGAGATAAGGAGGAAACAAAATCAGTCGCATAGGGCGGCTATTGAGCCCATTATTTGATAACGAATTCTGCAACTATTTATGATTATGATGTGTACTTCCATATAAGGCAATACTGCTCATTACGCTATAAAAGCATTCAGAATAGTAATTGTAGGTGTCTAAATTCTCGTGACAAAATGTAGTGAATAGAAGCCTAGATAGGGGTCTCGCATGTGTCACTCTTTAATGGCAGTCGTGCGGATTCTAAGACTCAGCAGCTAGGTTAAAATATTTAGTCAATTTGAGTGCGCGAAATGGGCGTTTTAACTGAATAGGTAACTAATTAAACTCGGTTTGCGACTCACAGACCACGTTTATAAACGGAATCTTTTCTTTAAAGCAAACCCTCATTTTTTAGACACTGCACCAATCGCCGTTAGTTAAGTTGCCTTTTTTGTGCTGAAGAACTCCTAAATGGCGAAGAATGTCTCGGTCGTTAATTTTAATTCAAATGAACTCTGTTCTCATGATGAACGATTAATCTCGTGACCTTTTTACGCACACAAAAACATATTTGGCGGTGAGGCTAGATAACTTCATTATCAGGTGACCCATTTACAATCACGCCAAGCAAACGGTCACAACTCGCCACTTTTTCCCTTTTGCTAAATGGACAAAACCATTTTATAGATGGGATGTATGCGTATATCGATGGGTCTGAGCATCGCTTTTCGAACATTGTAACCTACTGACAAAGGTATAACTGGGATCCAGAACACTTAATACGAAACGACTCCCTTACCGCTTTCAAATAAGAATAACATTTGGTGGTGAGAAGTAACCAGTCGATCACACTTTACGGAAAAATCCAAGGGCACCTTTGATGCAAACCTTCTCATTACTTCGCCTCCTCGGTTCATCCGACCATATAAAATGTCTCACTCTATAAAGTGTTCTAGCTATCGCACAGCAAGCAGTTCCCACCATTCAACCGCCTGTTGTACTTGACTGTATGGCAAGTGGGTCATAAATCCATTTCCAACCTTCCACAATTTAACGCCTACTGTTTAAAAAATCTCTCACCATCACTATCAACTAAATTCTTTAATTGAGTGCAAAGCCTTTCCACCTATTATTCCTCAGGTCACATATCACATCCCATGCACAGCATCTCAGTCAATTTACTCACCTCGTTGGCTCAGCACCGCCGACGACTCCCACAACTGGTTCTCCCATTCATTCTGCTGCATCTGACCGGCAATATCGTCTGACCCGACCGGATCTCTTCTAAACCAAGGCACAGGTGCACTCTCATTCGATTTAGGTTAACAATCGCTAAGTCCACAACATCAAGTCAAGTATCATTGATGCCGTATATGCCAAAACATTAAGTCCAGCCAAACTGTGCAGCCTCACGCCCCTTCAGTCGCTCAGGCAGTCACTCACTAACTCATCCACTCGGACGTGTGACAACAATCTGCTCATCTTGCCCTTCGTATTCTATCTACTGGGTAGCTGATGGATCACTAGCTTTCGCATTTAAGCTCGAATGTTCTACGATATGTTTATATTTTCTTAATAACCGCCTATCTATAAATATTTGTATGTATGTATTCATCTTGATATGTAGTTGTGGGCCTTTGAACGTTTCTTTGTACTCATGCATTTAGTTTTCAGCCTTATTTATGCATAAACGACATTCGTTAAAATAATGTTGGCGAATGAAACACAGGTAGAGTGTGTAAGTTGGATGACAGTAGGAGGAATGCTTCAGTGTTCGAGTTGGCTTAGTGCAGTGCTAGTTTGCTGATGCAAAGTTGACATCGACACAGGAATTAAGAAACTGTACAGGCTGTGGTAACATCCTCCTCTATTCAATCTCAAGCCAGCGAGAAGATGTGCAATGCAGTTTTAAACGTTGTGATATGCCTTAGTAGCTACATGCTTTTGTGCACACATATTGTAGAGACGAAGTGGGTGAAACGCAGGCAAGGAGAGGAAGTTGCGTCTAAATAACAAAGTAGGAAAGATTAAATAGGTAGAAGGACACGTAAAATTGTAAAAAGTGCGCGCTAGTTGCCCGGGTAGCGTACGCAGTAGATTAACACGTCAGTCTCCTAATCCGAGAGTCACTAAATTTGAGTCTTGATCTGAGCAGCGCTACACACTGCGGTTTACCATTAAATTGTCAGGAGTATTTGTAAGGCAGCCATTGACCAATGTGCAAGGCTCTGCACCTACTATTCTCAATCTCTTGGACTATTAGATGCACCTGATCGGTCAGATGAGGCACAATTTCAACCTTAGGCTCGACCACTGGTGCGACTGCCTTGCTGATCATCTAAAGATTTGATGTCTAAGTTCTTTTTTTCTTATCAGCCTTATTTAGCGATTCCGCCACAACCTGGAATATGATCCTTAATGATTTTGGTTGATATTTTGAAATGTGCTTGTAAATACTAATTCCATGTATGTTTCGTTTGTCTTCTTTCATCTACTTGGTTTATCTGGTTGGAATAATCCAAAAAGAGGTTTGCGTCGGGAAGATATTTACTCATTTTAAAGTAACTTTAATGGGTCTAATAGTTGACGAAGCTAGCTGCAGCACCTCATCCGGGTACTATTTGTATTATAAGATGTTCGCTTCATTCATCGTTGCGATTTGTTCAATTTTGTGGTAGAAGGTATTCACTGCAGTACATGGAGTTATAGGTGTCGAGGCCGCGTTGCTACTTCTTATGGTAGCATTGCTTTTGTGATGTGGTGGGCGACTGGTGCAGTTTACTCTAAAGTAAACTGCAAGCGCAGCTACTTCTGCCCACTGGTCGTAAGTAGTGGGGTCAAGCCTGTATAGATTCGCCTCGCCTCTGCTGCTCAACCTTCTGTGGCATCGGAGCTTTGATTTTGTTCGTCCAATTTAACAACAGGGAGGTTCCTTCTTAGCAAAAGGCGTAAAGGAACTCTTATTCGCTGGATTGCTTGTCTATTTCGAGAGTATTAGTCCTGTGCTGCATTCCTTTGCCATGCATATGAATTCATTTCAATGAGTAAAGTTGGTTTCATGGTGGGTTTTGCGAGGGTGTAAAGTGCTATTCACTAAAGTGGCTTTTGAACCAATTGCATAGCAATCAGTGGTAGGTTTTCTTGTGCTTAAGGGGGATGGATTTGTTGAAGTATTGTGTGACACGAGTTCTTGATGCAGTTTGATAGGCTGGTGGGTGCGATAAGATGACAAAAGAAGAGAGCACAGATGGCCATAATCTAGGCCATCGACTATCCCTCCCTTGGCGACAGCCTATACACGCCTTTACGGCGTCGTGATTAATACGAGTTGACGATTTGAATGAACAAGGAAAATGAGAGGGAGCAGCATAGTTATAACATTGCGACAAAACTAAGACGTGAAAATAAAAGACTCCTAAAACCGAAAATTGCTTCGACAAGAGCAGATTCAAGGGCTTTTGTGCAAACAAATACAAGGAGAAGGAAAGAGTAATTAACGCCTAAGCGTTTGAGGTACCACTACTACCAAGATGATGCAGCATATCTCATGCACCAAGAGTCCACGGCGCCGACCACAGAATTTCCATGCAGAAGGAGAAGAAAGGAAGCCACGAATAAGACATTTTGCAGCCGCGACCGCAATTCTCTCTTCACGGATCAAAGCAATCTACCACCTCTCAGTGCTTTGGTGAATTGATAATTAAAACACGTAACCAAGGGTAAGAGTATGGGTGTCTCAAGACTCCGCCGATTCGCAGACATCCTCGTTGTCGACCTCCTGACTCCCTATATGAGTTATTTTTGCCCCGATAAACAAAATACTCATACAACAACTTAAACCACTTGTAGACTTGCAGTTTTGTTTTAATGGGTGAATTGGTGTCTAAACCTAGCCAAGACATTTACGCTGAATGTTATACAGTTGCGCAACAATTTCATGTAAGATGAGCGATCTTTGTGCAGCAAAAATACAAGATCTGATGCAAACGCACAGCACGTCCTTTGCGGTCATTGCGTGACCTACTTTTTCCAAAAGCGTGTGATCTGCACCCCCCAGAAAGGGATAGTGAATTGAAGCGCTTACTCAGGTCAAGTGCGTAAGTGGGTTGATGCTGCTGCTGCTGCTGCCACTACTACTACATTTTTCGAGCAAGCAGAGATGACACTGGTGGTGCGACACCTCACTAATGGCATACAGTGGTGGAGACCGCCTTCCTCCCTTGCACTCTCTGTGCTTGAATTATGCATGTATATACATCAGTACCCTTATAATCAAACCTGTAGTGACATTGAATCGCAATCTTTTTGCTCTTTTTCCTTGGCTTCTGTGATAGTTCAATTAAAGGATCAGCCCTGCTACCAAGTTAATTGCTTTGTTTTCCACTTTCGCTAGGCGCCGTCTCCTGAGATCTAAATCACTACAACCAGTATTTCACCTCAGGAATCGCTTGTCACAAGTTGTCTCGCCAACGCACGGATGATTGTTATGGCACAGCATGCTTCGATTTTCGGAGCAAATGAAGGTAAGAAATATCGCCGACTCTAAATGGCTGGGTTAACGCCGTCAGCGATAAATATGCTCTGCATATCGCGAATGTTGTCTTGTTTTGTGCTGGACAGATTTTGTAGTTTGACTCCTGGCTCCAGTCTGGTGGGCCAAGTGCGTAATAGTTGTTCCTGTCGCGATCTCGTGGGTTGAGTTTGGTGGGAGGGAAGGAGGGATTAGAATGCTCGTGATAGTAGGATAAACACCTTTTTTTTGTTGGAGCATCTTAATGAAGGTTACAGGTTGACCGATGCATTGACTCGTTGGTGTGGTGGACTTGTTCCTTCGTACAGAGCCTTCGCCTGTTCGCTTGTATCGCAGCCCCGCTGGCCATCCCCTGCGAGGCACTGCCTCCCGACTTTGTCTTGCCCACTGATTGTGTGATTGAGATGGAGACTCTTGTGCAACGTCCTTGGTCTACTGCGCTTTCCCGACTGTCAGCAAGACCAGAGGTGAGACTCCTTCTCCGGCGTCATCAACCGCATGAGTGTAAAAGAGACCTAATGCACCGACTCGTCACGTAGGTGTCCTGTTTTTTCTTAATGCTTCAGCATTCACATCCACGCATTTGATTAGGCTGTCGTTTGATCCAACAATTTTGGAAGGGACATTGTACTTGGCGGCAATGCACAGGTCAATTTAACCTGAATTCGCATCCGAGAAGTTTCATTTTGGTGGGCGTTTGCAGTCTTCATCACGAATCCTCCAACCGGGAGAAGGGGAAAGGAATATGAGTTGTGGTTGTGTGGGGTCGAGGAATCCAGAATGTATGCTAGACTAATTGATGAGTGGAGCAGGAATGCGTGCAATCAGAGTGTCGCTAGACGTAGTCAGGTGGTTGTGGGACGGTCTTCTTCGGCAATCACTCAGGCGTGTCAACCACGAGGTTGGAGGGTTGTGCTGAATAAGTCAATTGATGATGGATGGATAGATGGATGGGGGTTTGGATGGAGTGAAACTAGCAACACTGTGACCTTTCCCTTCAAGATGGCGGAGTTGGCAGGCTTTGGTGGGTCATTGCTTTCCGAAGACACGGCGGTGCAGCCCATCAACCGATTGACATGATTATCTGTTTCTTCTGATGTTTTTACATTCAGCACTCTACTTCTCCAATGCATTGTGCATGACATTGAAGTAGGGATGATTGGAGGAGTTGGAATGCGGCAGCTTCCACTGTAGAGGAGGGTGATGTTGCTAGTGCGGGTAGAAAAGTCATTTGGCGCCAAGGTGGTGGTGAGGTGGACAATGTGAATCAAATGGAGACTTCAAAGGGTGCTATTGCATTTGAGGAACTGCAGAGCGTTCCTCGCAATCAATGGTTCCTATTAAAGTGATTTCTCATTTAACTCTTTCCTTTACTTGCCCACTACTCCCTCTTCGTCTCTCTCTCTCCCACTTGTCCTCTGTTAGACTGGAGCTGAATTTGAAGCGTTTGATATCGAGACCGCAGGTCAAACCGCGGAATGCCTGTGAACTCCTCTTGACTCTGCGAGGGCACCAGCGACGGTGTCAACATCACCACCAGCAAACGCAAAAGCAAGAGGTGTAACACTTCCTACCCACCTTCGCGGCCACTTTTTATCCTCATTTCGTATATATTATTTCAGTGTTTTCATAATTATTATAAGCCTTTCTTTGTGCGGTCTCTATGTGCCATAAGTCACAGCAGTGGTGTATGGACAAATCTCGAAGTCAATGAATGCTTGAATAAATGAGGCGAATGCATGGCTACTGACTCCTTGACAGTAGGATCCAAAAGTTCTTCCCAAAGGAAAGATCTCTAGTCACACTCAAATGTTACCTTCTTTGCCTTCAAAAAGACATTCCCACTCTGCATTCCTGACACCGTACTCCATAATTACTCGTTAGAAAACACATTTACCGAAATGAAATGAGTAACGTTCGACGCAAAAGCTATGCGGTGTTTCATACACCGTTCCAGTTTCGCGTGTATCAGCTCCCCACGTTCCACACTCCAGGTTCCATTTGCGTCCCTACCCTTCCACAGGTTTAAAGGAAACTAGCATCTTGTTCGTGTAAATGATGACATTGTTGGGAATTATTTAGCAGTTGCAGCGTACCACAGCAATTCACTTCGAACAAAGATAGCGATGGCTGTCAACGAAGACTAGAAGGCGGCTCGTACCGGCATTACCCACTGTGCAGCAAAGGCGTTTAAAGCAGATGGCCACGTCTATTAGAATTCGCAGCAGAAGAACCACGACGAATCCTACTGACTTGGGCGAAACTAACTCGCCTAACATAGTTATCAGAGGGTTGGGGCAACTCTGAATCTTACTATGAATTGTTCAACACCGAGCAAATCCTAGCAAGAAATGATACTTCCCCATGTTACAAAGATCAAACCATAACCCAATGACGACCTACTCTAAGCCATCTATCCAACTACCCCGCTTCATCCAACTATGCAAACATGCAATGGTTGATGACCTCACTGCAAAAATAAACAAACAACCTCCTTAAGAATGCAGAACTGCCTTCCCGACGAGAAATTATTCCGTAAGCAAAGTCTAAAATTGGAAATTATTATTACTATTTAATTGATGAACTACACCAGCCACTAGCTGATCCAAGTGAGCAACAACACGAGCTTCGTTGGTTGGTTGGTTAGTTGCTTGTGACCCAAACGTCACAGGTAGAAAACACCTCATGTGGACCGCTGGATCAAAGAAGACTCATGACAGAATGTGTTAAGCAAATCTTTTGCCCAACTCCCTACGTTTCCATTAAGCAACATAACATGAAAACCAGTATGGACACATTTGCCATCATTGGTTTCAACTGCAGCAATAACAATAATAACAAAAGTGTTCAAATTACCATAAGAAGCAGGAGGAGTAGCAGTAGCATTGGTGGCGAAGGGGAGAGGAAGAGAGTGAAACGAATTCACGCGCGGTATAGTGCACAGACGGGAGGGTGCCTTCAACCACCTCTCCCAAACATCCCACGTCATCGACGACACCAGACAGCATAGACTGGTGGATAAGTGGGTGGAGGGGTCGCTAAACAGGACCTCAAGACTGCCCATTGAAGCCATAGATCGGCAAGGGAGGATACAGGAAACCTAACAACTGTAAAAACAACACCTTATCAGCCGTATTTCAAATAAGCGCTCGGATAACCTGCTACAAACAAACCGCCGTCGGTCCGATTTTGTCTACTTGGAAAGTAGAGGATAGTATTTGCATTTCAATGATCAAATTAACTGCATAGAGGCTCTACATAAATCCAAGAAAGGCTAGAAACCCCGCATGGATAAATCACTAATGCACCTTGACAAAACACATGTTGTCCGCAGCGCGTCTGCACAGACCGGAAGCTCCTGTGTCTTCATGTGTGACAGAAA
The DNA here is from genome assembly GCA_036345935.2 of Taenia hydatigena. Lineage (NCBI taxonomy): Eukaryota > Metazoa > Platyhelminthes > Cestoda > Cyclophyllidea > Taeniidae > Taenia > Taenia hydatigena. The sequence goes on along the minus strand of JADWOT020000575.1, from coordinate 45,583 downwards.
GACGAGACCAATTTTGATAAATGGGTAGACGCCACTAATAACAGGTAATGAATACAATGAACTTACGAAACTATTGTTACGATAGGGATCTTCGGATGAATGAATGAATGTGCCCATCGTTGGTGACGTTCACGCAAACGCAGCATCAGCGGCGCTGGCGGAAACATAGGAGGGTTGAGTCGCCACTTGAGTTGATGTAGCCGCGTCCACCAAATGTCGATGCACCGCCGTTGAGTACCTACCATCCTCCTATCCCTCATGGAATTCTGGACTCATTGTAGTTGCAATATTAAAAAAGAGTTGTAAGATGAAAGTGTCTCCTCGCCGTCTTTCTAAGAATAAAGCGCTGATCAAGGAAGGCACACCCGACCCCCACCCCAAAACGAGGGAACACCGCGGGATGACACCCCAATAAGCAATCAGTTGCATAGAGACGATGGCGCCTACGCCAACTCCTCTCCCCTGACGCCACCCATCCCCCGCCCTACTTTTTCCTCCTCTTCACGTCCACCAACCCATTCCTTTCTAACTTATTCTCAATCTCAAGGCTAAGTCACAGTAGCAGCAGTAGTGGGAGCAGCACCACACTCCTTCCATAATTCGCACCCAACGTATAAAAAAGGCGGAGGTTCACTCACTTGCTATCCTCCTCTGACTCGATGCACCACTACTCATCACCTCTACAGCTAGCAATAAATTAAATGCCACCCTCCCACAGCAATATTTCCGTACCTTCAGAGGCAAAATATGCCGCAATTCCCGTCAAAGAGCTCCCATTCATCGACGTCGTCGCCGACGTCGTAAAAGAGCTTCTCCTTCACACCTTCACACACACCCATGGCAGAGCTCTCCTAGCCTTTCCCCTCCCTCTCCGCCATCCATCCACCCACCCATGCTCCGCGAAGACAAAGACATGCAGACATGATAGCAGCAGCAGTAGTATTCCGTGTCGCCCATGCCTGCCAAAATCCACTTCGCACAGCCCAGATGGAGACGCCGCCACCACCGCCACCGCCACGAATCACTTCAACATCTCGCGTTGCCTACCATTCCACACGCTCATCAAATGCCTAAATTGACTGAGATGTGCATAGGAGATAATGTGCGACTTGAGGAATGTAGAACCATCACTTACTTGAATTTTAAATGCTTTGGCGAAATTAGCTAGTAGTGTCTGTGAGAAGTTCTTTAAACGGTAGGCGTTGGATTATAGATAGGTGGGAATGGATTTATGACCCACTTATTATGTATTCAATTGCAACAGGTGGTTAAATAAGAGAAACTGTTTTTTGTGTGAATGCTAGAACGCTCCATAGAGTGAGGCATTTGATGTGGCTGGATGAGCAGAAGCGAGGTTAAGGGAAAATTGCATCAACGGTGTCCTATGAGTTCTCCGCAAAATCTGATCGACTGGCTACTTCTTACCACCAATATTTTAGTCTTATTGGAATGCGGTAAGAAATCCGTTATGGATTAAATGTCCCGGTCGCTAGTGACATCTCGGTCACTGTGCTGAAATATTTGTAAGGCAATGGTTAAATTCATAGATATACGCAAACACTCCATTTATGAAAATATTATTAGCCGTTTAGCGAAGGAGAAAAATAGACAAGTTGTGGATGATATATGTAAATGCATGACTATTAGCTATTTGCTTCGCGTGCTTGAAAGCATGTCAAGTTATCTAGCCTCGCCGCCGAATATGTTTTTGTATACGTAAAAGGGTCATGGGATTAATGGCTCATTATTAGAACAGATTCCATTTGAATCGATTGTGATGGCCGGTACATTCATTCGCCATTTAATAGTTCTTCAGCACAGAAAAGACGACCTGACCAACGACGATTGGTGCATTGTCTAAAATAGATACTTGCTTTAAAGAAAAGACTCTGTTTATAAATGTGGGTTGTGAGTTGAAAATCGAGTTTAATTAGTTACATATTCACTTCAAACTCTCCTTTCCACTGCATTTTGTCGTGATAATGCGGACCCTTACGATCAATATTCTAAATGCTTTTATAACTCAATGAGTAGTATCGCCTTATATGGAAGTGCAAATCATAACCATAAGTAGTTGTGGAATTCGTTCTTAAAGGATGGGCTCAGCGGCTGCCTTATGCGACTGATTCTGCTAGCTCCTTGATGCTTCTTTCTAAACACATTGCCGTTTTCAATGATGCTACTAATTGACATCAGCAAAACTTATTTCTTAAATGTTCTAAGATTCGGTTCAGTGCAGTGAGTGGTGTTTGCAGACTCTTTCCTCTTCGAATGCCTTCTCGGAAATAAGGAAAGTTAAACAGTAGAAATCATGAGTGAGGATTTCGCATCCACACCAAAAGCATGATTGCCAACAGGTGCGTCGATAGGTTACACCCTGTTTAAAAAATCTCAAGGAGGTTATGCACATTGCATGAGGTTTTGATTGGCCCAGCTATTGCCTCTCTTTGCAGAGCTTTTTTCATTAATGCATACGCATCGCTTTTGAGAGCAAACGTGATCGTGCTGAGCAGAACTTCGACTTCCAGTGAGATGTTTTAGACATCGCAATGCAGGAGATGGTCAAGTATAAATTGATTGCCATTGATTTAACTGCAGCCGTAGCCAGATGGCTGTCCCATCATCTTCTAAGACGCAAAACTTTTAAAAGGCCTCTTCATCGCTCGCCTACTTAAAGCTATCTTACACCAGATTTTGGAGCCCTCCTCATCCACTGTGTTCACCATGACGTGAACCACCTGCAGGCACTAGCCTTCAGACCATCATTCAGTTCTGAGTCAACATTTCCAACGAATCCATTTAACCTAAAGCCCAATGATTTATGCACCAAGAAGTATAGGTGCATTTAAAACTTGCCATATGTGATGTCAACACGTTACAACAGTGGCAATGCGGTGGCGAAATGCCACGCACCTCTGTATTTCACAGATCATATTATGTGCGTCTGAGTTATCACAAGATGTCACGGTAGGCTCTTTCACTGGCTGGACGTTGGTAAAAATAGCCTTAACTGGGTTTAATGAATTAAGTACCCGTGTTGCTCTTCTGACTAGGAAAAAACCTATTTAATAATAAGAATCACGCTTACCCGTCAATATTCGCGATAGTTATTGCGCAGATTGCCGTGTCTTTCCTAGTAGCACCAAGTACGCTCAATCCGGTGGCAGCATTTTTGGGATAGCGTGAAGTAAACACTTATAATTTCCTAATAATAGTCCGTATAAGGCACATCAATACATGTTATTATTATTTTTACTGTCTTTGCATAGTAAAAAATGTACATTATTTAACATGCGCTAAACGCACTGAACCAAATTATACTGTTGTGATACCACCGGCTACCTGTTAACCTCATTAAACACCCAAAATGCCTATTTTCAGCGAACCGAAAAATCCCCAAATGCAGCCATTTAAAATCCTTGGGTGCGATTGCCTCACAAACCACTTCACACGCTGTGTATTTTCGTTTATAGTGCCCAGGTTTCAATGGTATTCTTCCTTATGGAAGCGAAGCAAGTGGAATCTCGTTGGACAACGCCACATAAATGGGTGGGCAGAAAATGCGATTTCGCGAATTATAAATATGAAGGTTTAACACATTCGCGAATACATGGTAAAATGCAATCCTTTTCATACTCACATAAGGCCACTATTGTTCTTCCAAATTCGTGACGGTCCATAGCACGAAAGACGCGCCTACATTACACATGCAAAAGCGCTCAACAGCCAAAGTCAAACCTCAGGGGCTGTAATAAAGTGCAGAAACGAATAGATTAATTAGGATTGCGAATATTTTCCAAACATATTAACCAATATCCTTATATAGCCCTTACACGCATAAATGTAGCGTGGAAATAAGCAAACATTTTATCTGCTGCAGAAGTGCGTTGTCAACTCATCACGACTTGTGTGACAGGATTATGCAAAGCTAATTGCATCTGATGGGCTCGGTTCAGTCGCTGATTCAACCGGATCTTCAAAAGTAGAGCATCACATGCCATCTTTGAGAATGCTTTTCATGATTACTTCTTTGATGTCGGCAAGATGGTTGCTCGCTACTTTAATCCTGTTTTTCTTTGATAAATTCCCTAAAGTTAATTTGCACATTTGACTCTACGTCTGAAACATAATTATCGCATCAATCCTGCATTGAACCTGTGCAAAAAAGCAGTTGTAGCAACTGCATGTGAGGCAAAGCGCTACTAGTGTAAATGCACCTACGAGCGTTGCTCTACCCCCTCTTCGTTTCCCAACTAGTCATGCTTACAGATCGCTTCTTTGCTGTTTGATTTTTTTGGAATACAACTTAGGATTTCTATATTTCCTCCCATGTAGACTGTATGTGCCTGCTTAAAGGAGAGGGTATCGCTTAGTTAAGAGGCAAGTTTATACATCAGCTTGATAGCTCTGAATGGATCTGGTCTGAGGACTTTTAGCTGAAATGCGAAATGGTGGAAATCTTTGCAAAACAGCACCGAACTTTTACCCAACGCTCACGCCGACATCGAAGGAATGTATTCTCAGTGTTGGTGATGAATAGGCACGCGAAACTTTGGATTTTCTGGGCTCTTGATCGAGAGATGAAGCTAATCTTATCTTTTGTTTCATCGACACCACATGATCATCCCACTCATGTCACGGTGAAGTGTATGATTGTGAATGTGAATGCATATATGAAGTTATTTAGCGATGCTGTTTCGCAGTGGATGAAACGTGTCCTGTTGTTTAAAACGCATTAATCCGCTGATGAATGCTCTAGTAGCTCATTAATTAGGATCTGCTTGCAATGCTTCATCATGCTTAGTCACCGTTAACTAGATGTCGGTTTTAATCAACCAGTGGACAGGCAACAAATCCTGAGCTCTGATTACTTGGGTACATCGCGCTTCTCATGGTGCATTTGTGCTATACATGCAATGAGGCTAAGTGAACACACCCAAAATGCAGAGTAATAATTTAAAAGGATTAGCGCTTCTCACTGACCTAGCGGAATTGAAGTTACCTCCACAAACGTGTTTTGCACAATACTGAAACGGTCAACCTAGGAACTCAAATGCAAAATCTATCTAAAAACAGAAAAAAACTTTCGCAACGTACAGGGCAAACTGGTTAATGACGGCGTGGAGAAAGAGGAGAAACAAATTGGCTAAGGAGCAAACATTAACAAATTTTGCTCTCACTTCAAACTTATCTAAAGCTAATCAGAGGATATTCATGCCACGAAGGCAGGGCCGTGTAATAGGTACAGCCAACTGAAATTTGCGGAAGCAATAGTCGCACACTGGTAACTACTACAAAGGCTAGCAGAGAACCTGGCGAAGGCATCCATAGTCATTTAACACATGAAGACTTCAAAAGGTCTCCTCGTGCCATTGTTTGCTTCATTCTTGGTGGCAGAAACCGAATCGCACACTGTTATAGCGTTCAATAGAACAGATAAACCCACAAATATCTCTACTCCAACCACGACAGCACCAACGAATGCAACGCTGGCTTCAAATGCAACGTTACTGACGCAAAACTATACACAAAACAGCCACTCTATCAAATGCTGCCAACTAAGACGCGATAGCACCAACAACCGATACTCTAATCTACTCCACGGCATCACTACTTCGGCTCCGGCTACAAGGACACCAGCACAAACCACTCGCCAACTACTGCAGCGTCTAAAGAGACAGTGTTCACCGCCACTATCGTTAGGGCAGCCGCGTCCTCTGCTGCTTCTATTTCGTCTACCGACAGCTCTATTACAACTTCCTGTTCAACTTTTGTCGGACACATATTTGCAGTTTCTCTCTTTCCCTTTCTCGTCATTTACATGTATTAGTGCTTTTTGTTAATGTTAGCAATCCCACTCTTCTCCTACTCCTTCTTGTCTTACTTCATTTTAAGCTCCCTGTTCCTCTAATTTGTTGCGAATAAACGTTCTCTACATCTGCTTTCCTCTGATGCTCTTCAGTGCGCGGTCCATCGAGTACATTGCCGCTCATTGAAGCCAACTGTTTTTGTCAGTTTTGCAGTTTCTGTAGGTTGTGCTGCATGAAAGGTACTTTAGCAATAACCAGTACGGCACCCCAGTCTACAAATTTCCAGTGCATTTCTCATAGGCATTCGACACACACTAGTGTAATTTTATGGTGTTTTGTATGGGTCGTCTTTGGTTTTCGTAGGCAAAATAATTAAAATTTCAAATGCTATCCGACGTTGCCCTAATTTGACTATTTAAATAGAAACATATTTGGGAATACTTGTGGCGTGACATCAATGCAATGCTAATTTTATTTCTACTCCATCATGTACTGATACTTTGTTTTTGATTCCCGCTTACACTGCTTACAATTTTTCGGCAATAACCTGCACTCTCAATTCGCCATGAGTTATTGTAATTCATCACAAAATATCCATATGTGTATTGTGCATTCTTTTATGTGTGGTGTAGGGGTAGAGATTATATTGCCACTATAACCTACCCACTTGTAGAAGGCCGAACAGTCGCAAGTGAGAGCCATCAGTGTTTCTTATCAATCTTCCCCGCATGTGTGCATGCATCTCGCGATAGCCCGGTTTTTTTCTACAAGTTCACGTTAGACGCCGTCGAGTAGGAAAAGACTCACTGCTTTTCTTAAGGTCAACAGCTTTGGCGCTCTGGTCACGAACGACAAATGGCTGCAGTCGAACACAATCCTTCTATGCGCGGACAAGTGACATTGTGGCTTTGAAAATGAGGGTGAAAAGCAAGGTAAACAAATCGAAAGTGCGTTGTGAATTGCTGTGTGGAAGGGCATCAGCATATGCGTGCACATATGCATGTGTAACCTAAATATCTGCTTGCTTTCATCACATTCTTCACCTTTGTATGATGTCAACGGCATCCCCATTTCTTAATTTAGCAGTAGTACACATACCACATATTGTGCTTGTGAATATTATGATTAGGTACCCCACCTCTTATTTCCTAACTTTTATCACAGCTTATTACACCTCGTAACGCAGATATGGTTGCACGCAGGGCTGCTTTCTTAGTAAAGCTGACCATGAATGTCCAGCTGAATCGGAATGTGCATGTATGAAGTCGTCTTTTATAGCTGACTGTAGCTATTATGCAATCTCGCATTAGCTGATTCGCAAGGGTCCGCGACAATCAGCGCTGAGAAAGCGCGAGCAGGAGGAGCAGGTAATTAACTTCACCAGTTTGATATTGCCCTATTTTAGCATTACTGGATGCTTATTAGCTTATTTATCCAAATGCTCTACCCACTTTAAGTAAGTAGACAAGTAAGCAGGTAATGCGCCAATTTAGCGTTGGTCTATTATTGACTGGTAATTGAAGCAGCACCTTGTGTACCTTAGAGTTAAGCAATTCTAAAGGACTAATAAAACATTGGTTGTGAAATATTTACAAGAATATTCCCTGACTGACAACAAACAGGCGTCTCTCGAATAGATGCACCGCATCTAAAGTGGTGCAGGAGGCCATTGTTTTATGCAAAGATTCGAGGGTATTGTGTTAAACAAAAGCTAATAGAATTAATTAAATAAAAATAATTAAATAATCAATCATCATTTATCCAACATGCAAAGGGATACATAGTTGAATTGTTTAGAAGGAAGGCGTTGTCCTTATCACCATATGTTCCCACGGGTTCATAAATGTCTCATTAAGGAATTTGGACAAACGGAATCCCGCAATCTCTTGAAAACTGGAGTTTGGTTGGCAATTTAGAAATCTCACTTCCTGTATTTGAAGAAAATACCAACAATGTTGTCGACATCTATTCCGCTACTTTTAGAATATCCAGTGAAAAGAATTCCACAACTTTCTCTACTGTAAAATAAAAACAACCACATAAGAACGATTTTGATATTAAAGATTTCGATTGTATCTTAAAAGGACCTTCAACTCAAACCACAATTAACGATATTTTAATATAAGTATTCCTAAATGCATTAGACTTCTCTTTTGGGTTCCAGGGGTGGCCTCCTGCAAAGCTCTACATAACATGGTCATTACCACGTTCTCACTAGGAAAATTTTCTACAATTTTCTTAGTTTCTTGGGGTTCACGGCACTCGCGGAAGCCCATAAATCATTTTGCGCGCATTATTAATGGGTTCGCACTTGCGCACCCGGCACGCGCGCGATGGCCTCATGCGAATTTCTCGAGGTGCTTGTGTCCGCAGACCAGGATGAAGCTCACATGAGCTACGAGATTTTAATCTCTCTTTTTAATGTTTGGAAAAGCAATAAAGCGTGCAGTTGTTTGCACCGCTTTTTGTCTTAGTATGGAACATATGGGGATGCCCTATGTCTAAGAAAAGGATCATTGTGACAATCACAACCATCCTCTTGCTAATCCGGGTGATACCTGGTTCTGCCACCCTAGGCACGTCACATTTTCTGCCAGTTGCAAAGCAAGGGCGCATCTTAAGTGCCAAATCTCATCGCTTCAACAAGCACTCCCTTTATGCAGCTCATTACTATGAAATGACCCCATACAAAGGCACGTCTTCGATCAGGCACGAGGGCGATATTCGCATGATAATTGGAGAAAAGAAACCATCATATACAACAATGCTTCTATTTACCTTTTCCTTTCAAATAGAGACATGATTAAGTCCTAAAACGATTCGATGCTTTGAGATGACGTTAGGCTTAATTCTAGCAATCGCGTATAATATCGAGCAGGCAGACGGAAATTTCATGCTTGCAGTACATTTTCGATTTCCTTAGAACCGTTCACTTCTGTACAGTGATTGTCAACTTCAAATTTAACGTCAAAGAAACGGGTCTAAGTTGTAAAAATGCACAAACAGATCACCTGAAGTTATCATAGTGCACGAGCACAAGAACAGGCGGTGGAGCGACATCACGAGCCGAAATGCATTTGCATAAATTCGAGGTACTCAGATGATTTAATAATTTATCTGAGGAATTTTCAACGCAGCTAAGAAGCTCATGAAAACTTATTGATGGAGGCGAGTAAGAAGAAGATTTCTAAGGAGAAGTACAAGGAGTTGGTAGATACCCTCGCAAAGATAGCCAAAGAAATTGATCCAAAACTAGGGAAGTGCTTTGAGGAATGCAAGAGAGACGTACTCGAGGAATCTGATGATGGCCGTGAAAGTGATATCCCCTAACAGGGATGAGAGAATATGGCCAAGGCTGGAGTTCCACGAAAGGTGACTGCGAGAACTCTTTCTCATGATTCGACACCTTCCTCTTTTCTTGAGGAATTTCTCTTCTGCACATGCTTAATGCGTGCTTGAGAGCTACAATGGTTTGCAAAAGTTTTTTTTGTTCAGCCGTTAAGCTTAACTTCCTACACCTTTACATATGTATGTAATTCCTAATATATTTTCACTGCATACATCTCAAGCACGATTTACCTCTGCTTCGTTCTTCTTAACTTTGACTCTAACCGCTATCAACTCCCATCATTCTTCATTTAAGCTTTTGCATTAGTCGTTACCCGTTGATTCCGAATGAATTAATTGTACTGGTGTTCGGTTAGTGTATCGTGGATTTGTGGAGAGTAGCAAGTGCTTATTAATGGTGGGCAGTTCATTGACTTGCGATGCACATGCTAATTTGGGATCATTGTGAGGAGGTTTTGAAATAAGATTTAGGCGGCATAAGATGTGCTAAAGAGAATGTTGCGTTATAATGGAGTTGAGTAATGTTTGAGCCAAACGGCACAGATCGGCACAATGGTTCTACCATAGAGGAGGGGAGAAAAGGATTTATGCAAAAATTTGGCCCCAAGCAGGAAGATTAGAAGGTATGTGTGCTTAGAGCCTATGGTGTGATACAGGAGGGAATCTAGGCAATGAGAGGTGTGATGATGGCCAAGTAACATTGTGTGTGGTCTTATTTCCTGTCAAAATTGGCTGGCTAAAGAAGAGACTAGCGGGAAAAGGGGCGTTAAAACTGCAATAGTACAAAATATTAGTCGCTGGATTGTCGAGCTAACTTTCTGTTTACCGTGATTGCTTTGACGGATAGGAAGTGTAACAAGGAACTGACTAACTATATGCATCTGTTAGTACGTACGTGCGTGTGCACGGACACGAAAGCACACACACACACCATTGATTGAACAGACGCATTGGTGTAGACGAATGTTTAGATTGCTGAAATTATTAATTTGTAAGAGATGAGGAAGAATTTCGAAGAATGGCTAGGCATTCCACTTAACAGTAGGTGGACTCCCACAAGTTGTAATTGGTTAACGTGTGAGGACAAAATGCTAAATGCTCGAGAAATGTAGAGCTTAATAATACGTAATGTACGCGTGCAACTAGACTACCACATATTAAGAGCGAAAAAGTAGTGCTTTCTGCACACTCTTTAAGCAAACTCTTTTTCGTTGTAAGTGATTCAATTTAATCCGACTGCAAGTAGGATTAGAATAGAGTGTAAGAGGCCTTTTGTTACTTTGCAGGTGGAAATGTTTCGCAAAGACAAATGACATATACATATGCTGTTACTTAGCCCCTCTTTTGCACAGTCTGGCTGAGTAATCCGCTTTCATTCGCTTTGGCATTTGCATTTTCAATTTTAATGACATGACTCGTCTTCTTGCTTTTAAAAGTAGTGGTCGTAGTTGCGCATTGGGCATCTCCGCATGCGCGTGGAAAGTCGTTTGGGTGTAATGCTTTCTACAGATCGTTCAATGCAAACTCGGTCCAACTTAACCATAAATTAGCCTACCACGTCTCTAAAATTAGCTAGCCCACCTTGGCATTTGTGATTAACTGCCACATACAGGCGCACCAGGTGACAGTGGGCAATGCTGCGCATCCGAGCATGCTAATATAGCGACTGATGTTGCGTTAATTTGCGAGATGACCACGCCTTATACCACGGAGCACACACCCTGTCCCGCCCGCCTGCTTCTTGAATGGCTAACAGAGGAACAGTAGCATCACATATGCCTATGAGTCCGAACCACACTCCATTGTCAACATCAGGCTTTAGCTTCAGCTGTTTGCTGTTGAATAGAAGAGACAATTTTTCGTGCTATTATAAAGTAATCATCCAGTTTTCCTTATGCGTCACGAAAATGCTGCAATGAACTGCGCAGATGTCTGCAACAAAATTGGATCCGAGTACGATAAACAAGGAGATTGCCAAAAAACTGGAACTTACTTTTGGCATCCTTGATGTTATCAGCTGCACCCACGCAATCTTTAATGACCTCTTACCGCTTCGGCGGAGCTACGTAGGCCTCAGGGCGCTTACAGGTTAGTGGTCCTTCTTAGTCGCACCAGAGGTCTCAGAATGCGATTTGCCTACAGTTGATTGCCATGGATGGGTCGTCGCTAGAAATCTACATATGCTTAAAAGTGCAGGCGTATCTGTCCGAGCGGCTACTCATTTTGCTGGCCCACTCAGGGCAGGAAAGACAATTTCGGTAATTTGGGTCGAGAAATGCTAGCTCCAGATACAAATAAGAGGACCACACTTCGTCCGATGGCGAGGACCAATCACTGATGTTCACTTCCGTGGGTATTAAAGATCTCCAGCTAATCGGCACAGAGAATAGCCGCTTTATGTCACCATTCTTAGTCAACGTTTATCCATCTTCTATGGAAGCGACCCTTTAACTCTTACCCCCATCACCATATCCTGCCCATGTAAGTGTGAGGAGACTATTTAAAATAAAAGATCTACAAATTCTAAGCTGGCATGGAATAAGTCCAAAACCGCTGGGTGAGCAAACTTGAGGTCTACTTCAACGTGCTATTTTTAAGGTCATAGAGCTAGTGCCAAGTAGCTTTCCACTAAAGTGGTGGCTCCAAAAAACACTGATGTCTCAGATGGCGGATTTTCTTCGAGACCGAAACATTTGTTGCTTTAAAACGCAGGTGACTTGCCTATCGGATTGCGAGTACCCGTAGTCATTAAAAAGGATGCTAAAACATCTGCATTGCAGTGTTGATCAATGTGCTGCATGAGGATAGCTAGTCGTAATTTTGCTTGGAACACAGTAGACTCTGTCGTTCAGTAACTGATAAGTGTTTGCGTTATTCAACCAAATCGCTACCAAAGGTCGTTTAGACGAATTTTACAACTCGACAATTTCCATAGTGGAGCTCCTTATATCTCTATTTACGATCTGACGGGTTAACTAAAGACAGGAACCCATAAAAATTCAAGTAGTTTTTCGTCTGCATTTATATATTTATAATCAATTTTCTGGCGAAATTGGTATTTAATCGCAAGAGCCTAGTACTATTTGATTTGCGGGTAAATAAGGCTTCAACAAGGAGATCTTTGTTGGCGACATTAACAGCCTTGATTATCCAGGGTACTTAAAACATTTTTGCGTTTCTTTACAAAATGAGGTGAAGGCGGATAAGTTTAGGGTAGTAGCTAAGAAATTAGTACTTTTGATCGTCGAATCTCCTTATGTTTGCACGTACGGATGCATGCATGCAAAAAGTTTAAAAGCACTTGAAAATGCAGCTCGTGTTTTTATGAATAAACGAAAAGATAAGTTCATTCAATGATCAGATCGTCGTGCATGCCCATTCGCATGCTTAAAATATAGCGAATAGCAGGATTAATGTCGACATTGATGCGGCTTCGAGACAGTACCAAACCAAGGCGTTCACTTTGGGGTGGATTCTGAATCATGATCTTTCTTAACACATTTAAGATCTTATGAGCCGTTGGGGGAATGTCGTTTGAATTCATGGAGAAGGTTTCGAAACGCGACGAAACTGAGGGGCGATCTTTGGCTCTCAGCTGCAGGGTCCAGGGCTCTAAAAGTAAACAACAAACGGTATTGTTTCTAGTTAATAATAAGGGCAAAGTTTTGGGTGGATTGCTCAAAAGTTCGTTTATTTAGAGTGTCAAAATTAAATGCGCTATACTTTAGCAATTCCGTTTAGTATATGTAGTGAGTAATATCGTCACGTTTAGATCCTTGTGACAAAACATTTATGGCTTGCCGAAATGGTGTCTGCTGTTGGTGTGATCGCCTTCCAACTCGGATGGCATTGTTACTCAGGGCTATTTGTCACAGTGCATTCTTGATTTGCAATTGCGACTGAAATGGCATTGTAATGCCTGGAACTGACAATAATCTATGCGCGGATGTTTGCTTCAGTAAAATTGACTAATCTTATCATCTCCATGAAATATTCTGGAGCGTAAGAGTGCGTTGATCATAGAAAGTCGTTTCTGCAGCTAGATCCCAAGGTGAATTGAATCCGCAGTCAGCAATCATGCGTGGGAATGATTTTTTCTTCGTATTAACGATCGGAGTCAAGTGTATAATTTGATTGTAAAATATTGAGATTCGCTCATAGGTTTGGATGAAGTTGGAAAGAGTAGCATATATTCTTATGGTCACGGCATCAATAAGGCTGTGATAAGAATCATCAAAAAGAGTCTATTTTTTACATGAAATTCAATAGCGGGAGTGCGTTTTGCAAATAATGAGGTTTGTGGAAATAGCACCTGACACAAGCACTTATGTGTCACTTCTAATTGCTTATGTGCCATTTATATTATTTTAAAAGACTCTCGTTATAGGCATTTCTATTTTTTTTAGCTAGAAATCATCATTTGGATATCCTAAAGCCAGCTTTCGTGCATGTAGCCCAACTAGGCGTAGAAAAAATGCCTCGTGTTGCCGGTGATCTATATTAAAGTTAACAATTCGATATGCCTGCCAGTGACGCTTCACTGAAGGGCAGTCCGTTGCGCGAAAATTTTATTAAAAGCTAATAAACACACCACTTACTTTGCTATGAAAAAGCGCAAAACGAAAGTCTTCTAGAATTTTCTTTCTACATTGCAAGAAAGCGCCTGTCCCCAAGAAGTCTACTGGGTATCACATATCGTGTCATATCTTGTAAAATTGTACGCTAGCAATTTCGCTAGATGTTTAGTACGGTGCAGTAAATAAGGTGTACGTAGATCATCGCAAAATGTTACACTCACCACCTTCTCTTTTGATTGAGACCATGCTAACCGATATGCCCTTTGGTGAGGCAGCACTAATAAACTTGTCAAATATCTCACAGAAATGTAGACAGCCATGCCAATGAGAATTTCTCGGTAATCTTGGAAGCGAGCAAAATATCCCTTTGTGGTGATGGCATTGGCCATGTTCAGATGATCGTTGGAAATCATCCGTTTTCCTGTTATGATATTTACTAGTCAGAGCAGTGTTTTAGTAGGCGATTTGTGAGCCGACACAGATGTTGACGAAACCACTTCATTCGGTCCAGTAAAGCAGATGAGTAGGACTGATCAAAAAGTATTCTGTACCACAACAGAGTAAAAGAAGTGATTAGAAGCGCAACTGTGAGAAGGGCTACGCAGCAGGATGCGGTAAGGGAACTAAGAAGTTGTTCTTCAGACGAACCCTGGAGCGGCATTAGAAGATACTGGATAAGGTAGACTCAGGGTCAGCAGTGTCATACTCTGATTCGGCGGTAGCTGAATGTCAAACGACATCGGGCGGCGATTGATGCTTACTAGATTTAAAAAAATAAAAATACCTAACGTGATGCATTGACCGGCTGATCCCGCATTCAAGCAAGAAGCTAAAAGGACTTCTCTCCATTTATGACCAGTGCCACGGCATCAATAAAGAAGCGTCTTTTTTCCTTTACTACATAAGCATGGTCTAGTATTTGTACTCAATTTAGTAGTAGCTGAAACAGATGGGCAAGGATATTGCAGTCTCAATATCTCTTCTCCAGGAGCATTTATAGTGGATGTCCAAAGACTTAGGGAGTTCCTCTACATCATAAGGGCCAATGAGAAGCGACGAGACAGGAGCATAACTTTACAAAATTTATTCAATTGGCGGTCCAGTGGAACTCACGAGACATTTGTAAAATTGCTATTTCAAGTTTTTTTTGGCATTACTTACTTCTGTCATCTAATAAGTACTTCGCCAGCCGCGGCTAAAAGTACTAAACGAAGTCGTGCCATCTCATCACAACTCGCTGCATTCACTTCCACTGCTAGTCATTTTGCTAGAGTGACCCCACCCTTCGACGAACTAATAGGCCAAAGCAAAGAAGTCATTGAGCTGATGTAATCTAAACGCCATATGAAGCATCCCGGTCACCTGATATCGCTATGCAATAACGCCTAAATGGAACAAGTGGAATATTTAAGAGGCACTAATGAAATTGGGGTCGGATGTCTTCTTAATTGCATACAAATTCAATGACTCGCGTGGTTTGCTGTTGCGTGGTGTGACAATCGACTTGAAAGATTGAATGAGTTGGCGCAGAAAATGGCGTTCAATAGAGGGAGAAATCGCCACACTTCTGTTGCTAGCTTAGCAATTCTTTCGTCACGCTGAGACAACTAAGGACTAATGATGAAATTCCGTGATGGGGAACCTTTTTAAGGCAGCACTCAAGTACTGAGCCGAAACTACAAATGACACATTTCCAGTGCAACGCATTCCCTGCTATCATTAACAAAATCAGGAACCTGTGCCTACTTTAAACACCCCATTCGCGCCAATTTCCCAGCCAATTGCTCATGAAAAGACAGTGGTGGTGAATGGGTACGAGAGGTGTTCAAACAGGAACTTTACATCAGGGAGGAAGTTAGCAAAACCATTAACCTTAGCGGGTAGTGGGAGTATCACTCTTCTTCAACAATCGACGATTGCAAACAGTTCAATGAGTAGCAGTTGCTCATGTAAGTGGAGATGGAACGTAAAAATTGAAGGTAATGAGTCCAAATCAGCCAAATAGCACTCCTTCAGTTTGCAACTAAGGCGATGACCGCGATGACAAGGGGAGGACTATAAAAGCTGCTCAGAAGGGGTAGTCTTTCTTCCTCTCTTACTCTTCTCTCAATAATGACAAAATGAAATGACGATGGAGATTGTGACCAAGGATCAATCGAAGGAACCAACAAAGCAAATTCATCCTTTGGATGCCTCTCTTGGATCTCAATGAGTGGCACATTCGAACGGCATTTACTCGAATCAGCTTATGGTGACAAACAGGGCGATCGAGATCTTTTTTGCGGGTGACGACGAGTGCGAGTAGAAGAGGAGGATGAGGATTCAAGCATTCTCCGACGTTTTGCTTATGATAATGTGCCAGTGCGCACAGGTTTGTTTGTATGTGCGAAGGCAAGTTAGGCTGCAAGGATGATGGCGGCATTTTCAGCAGGCTGCTGGAAGCGCCAGTAGTTATGGGACATGTACGCTCACCCTACCTTTACTGTAATGCACCATGCACAAGTTTTTTAGATTCTTGGACATCGCCACATGCATCTCCTTGCATAAAATAGGAAAGTTCTTAGAATAGGGACTGACTAACTTGATAGGAATCGGAAATCGCCGAAAAAAAGCAAGAAACCAACTATTTTTTTTCCAAAATGAAAAGAAAGTCACAGCAGATTTGACCGGCTGATGCGACGCAGCCTTACATTTTGTAACTTTGATATTTGATCTTTAACACCCTTTGAACGGAAAACAGGGGGTAGTAAAGAACACAAAGAGCAGAGACCACTAGGCCTAGCAAAAGCGAGAAGGGTGAGTTAAGGCTGAAATTGATCTGCGGCATGCATAATAGCATAAAGCGCCGTGACGAGCAGTATGTCTTTCATTGTCTTTATTGAATTCTTCCGCTTTGAAACGCTTAGAACCGATGAATACCACGCGTTGTATGAAGTATGCCGCGTGATCCACTGTAATGCCATGAAACCTGGCCAATAGAACACAAATTATTTTGGTTGAGAATTCGCAAGTGAAGTCGTTTGCCCTTCTGCCCCTCCATCTTAGCCGACTACACTCCGCAATGGAGAATGAATTTCTAAATGCAAAAATAGACAGTCAGCATAGTATGTGGATGTGAGGAGCATCAGGTCATTCTGACCACTCCAGCATGAAAAGGCATTTACAGCTGACATAGAAGTGCTTAGGGGCCAAAATTGAGGGCAGCAGAAACATCAAAGGCTAAAAAATTGGCGTAGGTAATAGGCTTACACTATTCACCTTTCTACATTGGCCATCAAAACTTAGTCAGGACCGCATGAACCGGGTGGTGACCCTATTTCTATTGAGACGACAAATCAGCAGTTGTCAGCTCCAAATGCAGCCCGCCACCTTTACTTAATTCAGGGTTTTATTCTGTTTAATAATCCCAGATAAGGAGGAATACATGGCGTTCGTGCTGCACAAAGCTGCAAATATCATGCTTATTCTAGCAGAAGTAGCTCACTTACTGGTAGACATGCATCAAGACAGCTCTGTATCACTGCCACTTTGCAGCATTTGAGGATAAAATAACGCAAACTATGAGCTAGGGCAGTTGTGTGGAAGCCACAACCCAATTTCAATGCGGAAGGCGTTGTTGTGGATTCTCTGGCTCTCCGAAAGTGGAGTATATCAGTAACAACAATCTGCAGAGGAGGAATCTCGCATCTGATACACGTGAGAATAGGTAGTTGGTGAAGAAGAATGCAAAGGTTGTCTTTGTGGGATGGTTTTACTTGCCGCCACCACCAATGTGGTGCTTAGCAGCTCTTCCGCGCCCAGAACCTGCTCCAAACTGAAGTTGATTGCGCGCGTGCTCTGCATCTTATCGATTCCTTCTAAACAACACAGCCAACTTCTTCACTATGTGCGACCTAATTTGTTCATCCATACTGAGAGGTAAATACCGACCGCAAACAGAAAAGAGCAGTTCAACTTAACGCTTTATTAAATACCGAGAGTAAGACAGATCCACATTTAGCGATTTCAAAAGCACTGAGTATTATGTTAATGCCTAGTAAGAGTGGAGTGGCTCAAAGATCAAACAGGTACTTTTTGAAATCAAAGTATCTAAATAAAGGATTTGTGATGCAGAATGAAGAAATTCGCACGTGCCTAAATGCAAAAAATACAACAAGATGAGAAGGGTAAGGAAAAAAATGAGCCTTACATTGCTCAACTTACTTATTCTCTCTTCGCTTATTTACTTACCACCTGGTCTGTACCATGTTGTTCCTTTTCATCCTACCTTATCCCACTCCCTCCTCCATTCTTCCTCTTCCCTTCTAGCCTGTAAGTAAATTCAATGTCAGTGGAATGAGCCTCTGCTACTATTGTGGAACACCTTACGCCCACCCCCTTCCGCCCTTTGCCCCTCTTAAAGGCTACCTGGAACCCTTGTACAAGTCAATGAGTTCACCATAAAAGTCAATCACTGCCCATTGGAATGAAGTAATACGCATGTAAAGCAATACAGCACAAGACTAACACTTCCGGAACAGACAGCTGCTCCAGCAAACGAGAAATCCTTCGCGCCTTCCACTCAGAAGAAAACACCCTGTTCTTAAGGTGGTCGAACGACATCAGAGCTCGAGTGCCACAGAAGGTTGAGCAGCAGTGGCGGAGTGAATGCAGACAGGCTTGGCTCCACCACTCATCACCAGTGAGCGGAAATAGATGCGCTTGCAATTAACTTCAGCACAAATCGACAATCCATACACCAATCACCCATCACATTACAAACGCGATGACACCTTAAGAAACAGGAACAGCCTCCACACTCACAACCCATGTACTGCCATGACTGCCTTCTGCCACAAGAGTGACCGATTCACAGCGGTGAACGCTTTTGATGGAGGACCCGACCTCGGTGGGAGGCCGAATACTCCCCTACTACCATACGTCGATAATCATGGGATTCCATTCACTGGAAGGGCAGGCAATCCACTCAGTGGCAATCATGCAAACAGTGCACATGCTTGTTCTTATTGGAGGCGCGTTCGTCTTAAGGTAGTTCAAGGCCGTCTTCATGGGTTCGGTAGGTTCAACAAATTCGTGAATGTGCGAACACATTAACAACCGCAATTCTCCTTTAATATTTTCGTACTGAGATTCTGGAAGTACCACAGAAACGACAAAATACTGCTAGTTTTCCTTCCCTTCTTAACAATTCTTCCCCACTAAGTATCTTGCGTCTGCAGTGAAGCCGTAAAGGAAAGGGGTAAGGAGGTAATAAATCCGACGGATGGAACAGGAGACAATTGGGTAGACCGAAAAAGAGAATAACCGAGTACCAGGCAAGTAAATTCACAGAAGAAAGGCAGCAGCTCCCCCCCTTTGCCCGCCTACCCACCCAAGTTCCTACTAACCAAATAGCTACATAAACAGGTAATTGAACAGTAAGTAAGCGAACGAATCTTAATGCTTGCCAATGCGCAAAAGTGCAGGTGGGACCAAACCCGCATCCACGATACGTCAATCAACTATTAGCCCCCTGGCGAGGCTAATTACTTCTACGTAGCGACTACCACATCGCTAATACAGCGGGGGTACACACGCCGAAATGATTAGCATGCTGCCTCCGAGGTAGTTGCCATTACACTGCATCTTCACTAAAAGCCTCAGCTACGAGCAGTTCCAAGGCTATCATCCCAAAAAGCATCATGCGATGATAATGAATGCATAAATTTCGGTGATTTCGATAAAGACACCAAACAAAGCCAGATTCAAACAATGCAGAGCTCTTTGCGTCATTTCCGTTCCAACTTCCATAGAAACAATAACAACTGCCGAATGAACCGACAAAATCACCTGATGGTTCCGTAAAATTTGATTGAGGCTAAAATAACACGCAGATTCGAAAAAAAATACAAGGCTTTCTTAAAATTTGGAAGACAACAAGAAGGGACAAAAGGGCGGCAAGTCTTCTGGTTAGGAGCATATTTGCTGGAGCATGCTTCATTGATCCGCTAATGCATAGTGCATCAACTGCTGGTATGACTTAGAAAGAAGAGCGCTTCATTGGAGGTAGGAATTGCGTTTCATTACAGACAGTTACAAGAGATATGATGCCGATTAATGCATTATGCTTCATCGACTAACAGTAGCACTAGAGCATTCAAGTAAGCACCCTGACAACTTTTTCCACTCGCATTTGTTAAAAATCCTACGCTCATGCGTACTTAAAAAAAGCGAGACAAGTGACGCGATTAGTTGCGAAAGTGAGCGAATTCAGTCAAGGGTATGGTTAGAGGCTAATGAGCACGAACACTAGCCTTGCTAATGTTTAATAGGCATCAGTAGTGACAAAACGCCTATTCAAGATCCGCACAAACAAGCTTATTGCATAACGAATGAAAAATAAGAAAGCGGCCCTAACGAAGGTACAGTTAGCCGTAAGTCACCCAAGTGTGGTGCAGGTACAAAAGACTACACTTAATGACGAAGAGGCAGGCCAAATCAAACTGAATGAATAAAAAAATGCTATGCAAACAGATGTATGCATGATTGTGTAAATTTACAATTTGGCGAATTCCCTCCCTTGTATATTTGCACTCTCAACTCGCACCGACGATTGGCACTTTCTGTCAACGCCGCATTTGGCTGGCTCCCAAGCAATTCACCGAAGAGAGCATGCAGTTGGTATACCGTATCGAGTGTGCTTTCGTCTCCGTTTTCATTGCCCAAGTTCAGGCTTGCAGCTCACCTATCACTTCAGCCACGGGATCCCAAGCCGAAAAACATCTCCGTGCCTTAGGAAGCAGAATGAAACGTAAAGAAACAATCTCAATCATAATAAGATACTGCGATAAACTTACCAACTAAACTAGAAGGTTAACACCTAGTTTAAGGGTGATGTGGGCTGCATATCGACATCCCGCTCCTAGCAGAATCTCCACTACCTCACCTTGTACTTTTTCGAATAACGCTTGCCGATGCTGCAGGTGGGACGATTCGGTCCGCCGATGGAGAAGAGCGTGCCCACGCACCCTCTCCGTGCTACGCCTCATAAACGCGATAGCTTCTACCTAAATGGATGGTAGAACAACTTGCATGATACGACTAGCAGAATGCACTTGTGAGAAGACATGAGGAGGGAGGACAACGACGATTCTTTGACTTAAACATGCATGTTAAGAATGTTGTGTGCCAAAAAATTTCAAAGACGCCTGAAAATGAAATCTGCTGTTAACTGAACAAGGTACGGTGCAACTGAACATTTTAATTTCAAATTCCGTTCCGTTCTGTTCTCACCAAAGCTTGTTTAGTGCAATCAAATTTGTCTCCGATTCCGTATCATCACTTGCTTTAAAAAATGCAAATATTTTGGCAGATTCTCCTTACTTTTTGAACAAATAGAACACATCCGTTGGAGTCAGTTGAGAGCACTTTACACGTACAGACAAAGCACATACACCAAAGATGACCTTGAAGAAAACAAATCAACCAATCCTTTGGGGTGTTAAATCAATTTGCTAAAAATCCTTGTGAAAAAAAGAAACAAACATGCACGGGCTTTTAAGCATTCACACCTAAAATACTTTTAAGCAGTGGACACGCACGAGAGTCATAGGAGCGATTTTGAAGTGTGATTACATATTTTCTTTATAAAAGAAAATAAAATATGAAAGCAAAGTTGTTTGTATGCATAAAGATAATGCAATTTTTAAAAAAGGAGAAAATGGCAAGCTTTTGCTTGCCAATGCAGTGTCCCGAAATTTTTTTGAAGATATAATAAGACAGGGTTGTTGTAGCGCCCCTAGACTCCCTCGAAGGCAAAAGAAGGCAGAATTCTAGGGCAGAATATATATACCTTGAACGGACAGAGAGAAATAGGCTGATGGCATGGCCCGGAGGCCAGCCCACGCAGCTAGGGCAGTACGGCCACTTCTGTGACCTTGACTCCAACCGGTAGTTACAACAAACAAAATACTACAGTTGTGGTACTTTGTATGTTTGAAGTACCGCTTTCGGTCAGGGTCACAGAGGTGGCCGCATCGCCCTAGCTGCGTAGGCTGATCTCCGGACCTTGCCGGCAGCTTTTTTCCCTGTCCGTTGAATACATATATATTCTACTCTTGCATTCTGCATTCCTTTGCCTTCAAGGGAGCCTCGAGACGCTACATTGGTGGCAGCAGAAAGCAAACCCGACTCCATTAGGTTTTTTCGATCTCTTCTGCCTGTGGCATGTTGCAGCGGTGCGAAGGAAGTACATGCGCTACGGATGAGCCAAGAACGACGTCCGCCTCCGGCATCTACCCCACCTCCGTGTTCTACAAAAAGGCCATTAACAACTGAAGCGACGCTAGCCATGGACCCCTGGAAACTTTTGTTATGAAGATTACCCTTAATATACTTGCTTAAGGATTTCGGTGTGCTGACGCCCCACTACGGACATACTGATGGTCGGCAAAACCACTTATTCTGAACTTTGTTTCCAAGCCAAACGAAACACCAAGCAAATGCACTGCCAAGAGGGATCACTGACGTTGGTGTCAAGCGTCGCCTTAATCGCGTCTAATGTCGGCGACTCGCATGGTTAGCTCGTGGGTACTTCTTGCATCAGTGATCACGGTGTGATGGCTGGCACATGAGGTTACCAAGGGGCGCGTCGGCGACGACGCTCGAAAGAAAAGAGGGGCAATGCACACTAACAGAGGAAGTCACTTGATTTTTAGTGAAAATATTGAAGTTGCTACCTCAGACCACGCCTCTTATTCTTTGCTTAGCATCGCTTGGTTTGAATGGACGAAATAAGTACGTGCTGTTCAAATGTCACATTAGAAATTAGTTACCTTTCATTGATCGAATCGACCGTCGTAGAAACACATCTTCCAAAATATCTCGTGCACTGTTTCCATGGCGGCTACTGAGTGGATTGCCTGCTCGGCTAGTGGATGGGACTCCGTGCGTAACGACGTATGGCAAATATATGTCGTGAAGTGGTGCGCAAGGTAGACTACGTAAAGGAAGGAAAAAAGTACCACCTAGCGTGTCACCCGAAAGCCCTTTTTAGTGCAAATAGACTGGCCTTTAGTAAAATAGCTTTCCATTGTACGGTTTCAGTAATTCAAAGTGCTACTCACAACGCATTTCCAAAACAAACCCATTAAGCATTTTCAAATCAAGCAGAATCTTGTGCTAGTTACCACGATTCGTAAAGCAAACATCTATAGTACAGCAGACATATCGGAAAATGGTGCAGTTTCCGTGGTCACTTGTTATCCGTCGCATGGCTTACACGGTTTGCATTTTTTCTAGATATGTCTTGATTTTGGTGAAAAGGTCGTAAAAATATCAAGTAATTGGTACCGAATGGAATATTTCGTACATTGATAAGCTCCGGGCAAATAATCAGTCGCAATCTATGTCCCAACATGACTTGACAAAGCAAAAATCATCCTTCGATATTTAACAAACATTCTCTGGGCTGATGCGGTCCCTCGATTTTCTCAGGCTCTTAAAAGGAGGAAGAGATGGCATCATTACCACCGCCTTTATCATTCACCTCAGATTTAAATGGCATTTATATAGTCTACTGGTGTAATATTAGTAGCGTTTAGTTTTAAGACCTATGACATCAATGCTAATCAAGTCTACAATTTGTCGCTACGTGTGGTGTGCTCGCCGTTATGTCGCATCGAAATATACAGATGCTACCCAGGCAAGTCTTGCTATTGTCATTTGGATTCCATGTCCATTATTTGCACTTCCGCTAAGGCAAAGGGCATTTCTTCACTTCTGTCGCACCCACCTAAGAACTTAAGGTTCCGTTAGGTTATGCATTGCTTCAGACCTACCCTTACAGATCTGCTCCCTTACTGACACGCCGCGAGCAATTGACAGGGTCAACACAGCGATCTGTCATTGCCTACATGTCTGAGGCTCAATCTTAGAAGCTGCGGCACAGTAGGTGTGCTTAAGTCGAGTAACTTCTTGTATAAATATGTGCTGCTATCAGAAATATGCGATGAATGTGAAAGATTTTTAAATTGTGACTGAATATAAGCTAATTCGACTAGATCCGATCAAACCAAATTCTTGCCTTATTGCAAATGAGGGTTATTTGTTACACTGACCACATCCAATTATTAGTAATATCTACATTCATTATAACAGTACCATAGAGCAGGTTGCACATAGAAGAGGTATGTAAAAGCGCACATTTCATGGGTTTATAAGTTAAAACATCGTTACAGACCAGGTTCCCCTCTTTTTATGCAGTGAGCATTAGCGTAAATTAATAAAATTTGCAGTTCATGGTGCGTGGCCGAATACAGTCTACAAGAGAACAGATTTGAGCATCAATGAGAGTAGACAAATGTGCCAAGATAAGTATTTGGCATTTAGTAAATGTAAGCTGCGATTAAAACAAACAGCAACTTTGGTTGACGGGATTTGAAGCTGTAATGATGGGCATGAATGCAATCGTTAATAATATGCTCGGCTTCACGTAAAGGCTTACTTAAGCATTAGAACCATTGAAGTGATTAGGACCATAGTCATAAAGTAGTGAGGGTAAATTCGTCAGATCTAACGGCCGCAAAGATTGACTTGAAACTACTTACAGTGGTCATGGTGGGATTTGGGACCACGTGAAGCAGTCATTGAAGGAGTTGAAAGCGAATCAGCTGCTGCAACGGTCGTGGGCATCTTGCCATTCGCTTTGATTGCAGAAGTCCTTGTGGATATTTCAGTCGTAGATGGCACACCCTCCTCTTCCAACCGAAACAACAATTCATTTAAATTTTAAATCTCCACCTCCCAACTAAATCCTAAATTGTTGATTTGTATGGTGTAAAAAGACTCACTTCTGCCTAAGCGTGGTGTAGTTACTTCCGCTTCGGTGCTGCAAGGACTAACAAAGGCATGTTCGTCCATATCGCCCGACACTGTGTATGCACTGACACCTGCTTTGATAGTTTGTCCTGGCTCCAAATTCTCGAACGTATATGTTTCATTTGGGGGAGCAAAGATCACCTGCTGCCAACTATTATCGACTTTCCAATAGATTTGATAGAGTTCAATACGTCTGGCGGGTTGGGGTGGCGGATACCAGGTCATGCGTACGGTGGAAGAGTTGATTGCTTCAAGTTGCACATTCTGGGGAACAGTGGGATCTGCACAAATGACAATTATTTTAACGGAAGGGTGAGGGCGACAAATTATTTTTCAGTGTACTCTCGCTTGTCTCCATATGAACAAGGATGGAGGTGAAACAAAAAAGCAATCGTGTGAATGATAAATATGAGCTGCCGATTTCATATCAGCGAATAATGAAATAAGGCTGGGAAGTTATTTTGGTAGTAACAGAGGGATACCGTGATTGATTTTTCCTTTGAAACCTATAGAGTGCTAACCAATGCTTCAGCATTCAAAATGGCGGGTAGGGAGGACTCACCTCCTTTGAAGGGTGGAGTAGTTATGTTCTCTTTGCTGCTGGGAGAACTAATGAGATCACGTTTATCCCCATCACTAGAAGGAGTTTGTACGCTAACTTGAGCTACAATGTTCTGTTCTGGCTCTAAATTTTTGAAGGTGTAGTTCTGAGTAGGGGGAAGGGTAATAACACCCTGCGGCCTATTGTTGAGACTCCAGGAGACGTAAAAATGGACAATAGATCCGACAATTCGAGATGGCGGACCCCATCTCATGCGCACTGTGTAAGAGTCGACTGCTTCAAGTTGCACATTCTGAGGAGCGGTAGGATCTGCGCAAGTGAAAATGCATCAATGTGTCATTTTACATGGGAGAGTGATGAATGTCTACTTGTTTCAGTGTGCTCCCTCGTGTCTCCACGTAAATGAGAATGGGTATAAAATGGCGAAGTGTTAGAGTGACCGCCATATTAGGTGCGTCCTATTCAAAGTTTGTGTCGATGTCAAGGCAGAGAACGGTGAGAGTGAATCTGCCTAATTATTTCCAGCACCAACAAATAGATTGGATGTTTTGATAACATCTAGTAAGCTTCAGACAATAGTTAGCATTCAATAAAACGAGTAGAACGACTTACCGGCTTTAGAACCTAGTGTGCATGCTTTCACTTCGCTACTGGCTGAATGTAAGGTTGAATGTTCAATTCCATCTCCCGATTGAGTGTATGCACTAATTTGGGCTATAACAGTTTGTCCTGGCTTTAAATTTTTGAAGGTGTAGTTCTGCGTTGGGCGAAGAATAATGACGTCCTGCCAACTACTATCGAGGCGCCAGAAGATGTAGTAGTTAATAATACGCCCACCAGGCTGAAGTGGCGGATCCCACTTCATGCGCACCGTGCGAGAGTCGATCGCTTCAAGTTTCACATTTCGGGGAATAGTAGGATCTGTACGCATGAAAATGCAACAATATGCCACAAAATATGGGAGGCCCTCATGCAATTCGGGTTGGGTGCCAAATGATCATGTAGTAGGCCTAATGAAAAATTTCGGCTGCTTTATGCATTAAAAGCGTAAAGATGCGTGATTTGGAAGAAAACAGACATGCGTACACCACTTAACGTATAAATGCGCTGGAAAAGGCCCAAAAATTACCTGGTAATACGGGTTCATCGATGTGGCTGCATGTTACTAATGTTTACATTTTCTTCATATGATATACTCGCATTTCAGCAGTAAGGAAAATTGGTGTTATCCACCCATTATACCATTGAGGGTTTCCAAAGTTCATTTTGAGTTCTAAAATAACAAACCATTCTTCGATGCCTCCTAAATCGTGTGCCAAACCATGCAAATGGCAAAGTACCACAGAAGGGGTAGCTTCCGAATCCCGCCTACGTATGTCTGCGGATTTAGAAACAGACAACCGCTTAAGTTCAAGGACTTTGCCATTTTGTTCGTGCTTCGGCATTCAATCCCAGTTCAAGAAGAACTAACTACGCATACATGTGTAGTTTGATAAAGAATACTTCAATTCCTTCGTTGGACTCCAGCTATATTTTATAGCACACTATATCCTGTTTTTCTGCAAATTACCTATTGTAACGGCTTCGTCAAATTGATCCACCTCATTTTCTGCACGCGCTTTTAACTAAAAGCATTGGAAAGGCCACGAAGGAAATGAACGGTTGGAGAAAAACATTGTAAAATATGCATGAATTGAACAAAGCCTATTCGGCGGCATTAAGTTGATTTGGTCGTGAGGAAACGTGAATTATTTCAACGCGATGCGATGCGATGCGTCGTAATGGGATGCAATTTAACAAAAAACACTACCTGTGATTGCCAAATTGACAAATTAAGCAAACATCCTTATTTGTCAAGTATCTTTGCTCGTGTAGTAGGCAGGGTGAAACATTGAAAGGCACCTTACCGATCACCACCGTGAGTCCATCATGCAGGACGAAGACTGCCAAATAAACGATGCGCAGTCGGAGCGACATCGTCAAGCCAGAAATGAATGGCAATTACAACTTACGCACGGTGTACTTATGCATACGATGTGAACCAATGTCTTTGACCCACAAAAATAAGCTGTGCATTTATACGCGTGCTGCGACCTCACTCACCACATGAGGGATTGTGCCGAGGATGCTGGTAGGAACGCCTGCCATTACTAAATAGTGTTTGCATTAGTCTTTGTGAGTGTTTTTGTTTTTTTGGCGAAGAAATGCGATATTGCAGTTAGATAATTTACAGGGATTTGCAAGAGGATTAATGCTAGAATTAGGACCACAGAAAGAAGCAGGGTTAAAGCGCATTAAACGCTTTCTGAAGACCAAACATTTCGACTCATAAGCTTTGCCATGCTTACTAGAGGACCGGTAGCAGATCCTCCTAATGAATGCTTTTCACTTTTCTACCCAGAGCAGCAATTCTTTAACATCTTTATGTCAATATGCTTTGGCCGTGTATCGTCCGTGTAATCAACTGCCTTATTATGTGCGCCTGTGTCAATGGGAATTATTTGGGCGGTTAAAGCGAGTACCAATGTTGGCTTTTTGACGATATTTTTTTCACTCTAAGCAGTGATCCATCATTTGACGGAAGGAGAATTAAGGATGCAATTAATAAGTCGATTAATTTTAACGACTTTTGCAATGTCACCCGTGCCCCCAAAGAATTGCTTCTGAGGCGGTCAAGTATGCTCAGATTTTGAGTTACAACATGTTACGCACACGCATTATGCGGCCAATGAGCCTGCGGCTACCTGTTCGTCGATGGCGCAGGAGATTTCACGCTCCCATAATGACCTCTATACATTCACAACATCCTTCATTGGTTCTTGTCCTTATTCCGCCTTTTAATTTCACTTTTAATTTAAATAGGTGCATACTTGGCCGCTGACTTTAGCTCTGCATGAACGACCGATCAACCTGGGGCGGACTTGCCAATTGCTCACTGTAATGACTCGTGCGTGATTCCATTAACATTAATTATCAGCGCACTCATCAAACAGGCAGACTTACGCGTTTCCATAAGAGAAGCAGTAGGCACCAGGCACTAGGCGGTAGAATGCCCCGACGTCGACGTGGATCACTTCAGAAAATCATCAAAGGGAAAGACCAAAGACCAGCCAGTCAGTTGCTTGGTTATGACAGCGAATCAGCAATCATCTTGTATGCCTTAGATGATGGTCATGGGAAAATCTTGGCATTGAATGCACTTGTCGATAATACGTTCAAACATGAGGAGGACATTAAGACTCACAAAATACCCTGGTCGTTGCGAGTAACACAGGCAATCTCTAGTCAAATGGCATCCTCTTCGGCTCGTTTCTCCCGTATTGCAGATGCTAGCCCAAAAATCCCTTTTTAATTCCCGGTTAATCAAATACCTCTGGACAAGTAGAAACGGTCGCTATGTAATGACACTAACAGCATAATCACTTGGCATAACTTGAAGCCCCGTCAAGATTGGTGCTAACTACTGACGCATTAAAAGACGCACCCTTATTGGCCTATCGGTCTTCCAAATGAACGGGACCATTTGCGTTCGGTCAACATCTGTGAATACCAGACATGATGGACCGTAAAGAGATCTAAATGGTAGCAATCTTTACCATAGGGCATCGTTTTCTCTCAAGGAGAAAAACAAAGTGACTTTGTTCTTCTTAGGTAGCCTTCTTTCGCACATTACCTTAAGTTTGATCTTAAGGACTTGTAAGCCTAGGCTTCTGTAAAAAGACTGTGCTAGTGTAAAAGCGCGCTTTCTATCTGAGCATCTAATGCCCCAATTCGGTGTGTCCACAGCTGCAATTATGGTAATCGCGTATTCAAAGACAACCTGACTTACTATTTACCAACAGGGCACGCATACACAATGCTTCGATTCTTCTGTCGCAGCCTGTTAGTACCCTTTAAATGTCAAAAATAATGTCAACCAGTGGCATATTAGAGCAGCCGAAATATCACAGACCGGCTGCGAATGAATCTTCCCTGCCATGCGCCACCTTTAATCCCTCAAAGATGACAGAAGCTTTGAGACGACTGCCATGTGAACAAAGATCAGGAAGATGGATTCTAAATATCACTTTCAACAGATTAGAGAGCTTAGTCTAGCACGTAACAAGATAATACTGCAAGCGTTAACTACTCAGCGGCACACGTGCAAGGTTGCTTGTTTCATAATTACGTCTGGTTCGCCATGGTACGATAAAGTGTGAAAGTCCAAGTCGGTTAGGCGAATGAGTTGACGGGCAACGCTTAAAGAAGTTAGCCGAAAACAGGGGTCCGGTTCGACAAATAATCTAGGTTATTTTGACATTCTGCGGACACATGGATCTATAGCCATGTCAGAAAATTGCCACGATTAGCGTCGGCAATAACCTCACATGCTTCCTCGCATGACCCTTATTGTCACCTCGTAACTGAAATAGGGGTTGCAGGTTGACGTACAACTTGCGCAGTAGCCATTATTTTTTGGCATTCGATAGTGCTTACAACTGATATTTGCACATCGAGAATTACAGTGGTGCATTAAAATGTCATGGAATAATCTTAATGTGCTTCATTCACCACGCAGGTTTAATGGGCAATCCACCTTTTTGCAATTGTTGGTCTCAAATATAGTCCAGGAAGCCTTTCTACAACTGCATTTGAAAGAAAAAATATCTTAATAAGTAAATGAAAACCTAAATTAAAACTTCTACTGCTTTGGTCTATTAAGTTGGCGTAGTAATTTGTGCATCAAACTCTATATATGCGAAGTCCCCATGGGCATCCAAAGATGATAACTGCTTCGTGTTGCATGCCATTTTAAGGAAAATGAATGCACTGAAACATTATCTATTGTCATTTGGCTTTCGCCTCAAAAATCTCTACATATCGCTGTACCTGAACAGAAGGCTTTATGACCACTTCAACCCAAGGATCAGCAGAAAAAGCCTTATTTGTACCCTGGTACAGATGAACCACCAAGCAGTTGAAATCTCTTCTGTAACAGTCGACTAAGCATGGAATGAACTGCTCCTCCTAGAATTTTCAACGGATTATTCACACTTTTGTATAAATATTTGCCTTCGCTTCTGACAGGCAGGTATTTGCACCGACCTTTGTCCTCCAGTCTTCACGGACAAACCCACATGAAGGAAGGACCTTAATTCAGTCACCTTCAGTTATTGTAACTGTTTAGAAAACATGTAGATACGATTCTTGGATGTTGATCCGTTTACTGACACCGAAATGTGACTATCCAACTTCATAAAATATCAGAGGGATAGATAGTCCGGTCCAATGTGGGTTCAATCGATGCTTAGCAGATGGATGGTTGGACATCAGAAGAGCGGATGGGTTTTTACTTGAATACTGCAAATAAATACCAAGAGGAAGAAATTGTAAAATGCGAAAAAAATAGCTGTGCATCAATTATGTCCATCCAGACACTTAGTTGGAAAACACTGCGTAGTTTTCGAGAAAGAAATCCTAATGCTCCCTTGGTGGACCTCTCTTCCAATGTTGCAAGAACAACACCCATAAACCATTCGCTCCAATCATCGAATTTGCGTGCAAGTGATCCTTGTTTGCAATACCAGTGAATTCGATTTTGTCCGCTTTGGCAACCATATAGAGGAAAAGAATAATCTGCTGGACACCTTGTTCTCACTTTTGTGCCACCTAGGTGCATCTAATCCATCTGGATTCCATTTAGCCAGTATAAAGGTGCAAGAAGTGTACCGAGTGATCACTTCTGCTAGGTGTAGAAGCATGCTATTCAGGGCAGCAATTCAGTCTCAACAGCTTTATTTCTACTCGTGCCATATAAACACTCACATTCGGTGTTGCTTACTGACCCAATGAATGACATAAGACCGACACTTCTATCCCCCAGTATCATCCAAATTGCGTTTTACAAGGATTTCTTCGTCACGCGCTGTCCTTGGCATGACATGACACACCACAACAAACCACACCCACACCATGATTTAATAATGCTTCTAAGGTCTGTTCCCCTTTTGTAGTTCAATAGTGCATAACCAAAAGGTGTGTGGACTAAGCACTCTCGGAACCGATTAGTACGGTGGCATTGACTTGCTTGCATTACTTAAGACCTGCGAACCCAAATTGGAGGCAAACTGGTGATCGGAAGAAAAATGTTTTATAAAGAGCCTATTCTTTGGATGTCCACTTCCTCACCCTCAATCCCAAAGTCAAGCAGGTGTTATCCTTGCGAAAGGTCCAAGTTCCCCAACTAACAGTGCTAAGCTCTACAGAGGAGATTATCTTTACAATCACTGTCACACGAAACAATTTTACAAGCACGAGCTGTGTGGCTATTTGATCCACAGAAGCTGACGATAAAAAAGCCGTGTGTGCATTCGCAGAAGTGGGTGGCGCGGTGATGGTTGTAGCAGTAGCAATCTCGATGATGCTAGACTGAGAACTGTGCCGACACGGCTAGGAACGGCAGACACACAGGCATTGAAACTAACACTTGTCGAACGATCTGGCAATGGCTCGATTTAGATCATTGCACTTTAAGCCCTCTGTTGACGTCCGAGAATTTGGAGCGTGTACATTAGTGAACCTTCGTCCATCAAAACATGCCACTTGATGTAAACCTTTAATAACACTGATGTTCCTCATACCTGGTTAGACTAAAATAGGCTGGACTGAAGTAAAATAAAATAAATAAAGTTGTAGAAACATGGAACGAAAGAAGAAACCTCTAGTTGCTATTGGTGAAGTACACATCGTACCACCTACGTGTCACCAGAAGTACCGCTTTGGCATAAATCGAAGTGTCAATACACCTTCACAGCCCACTCAAACAACCAAGGTGTTTCGAACGCTACATTTCATTGTACCAACATTCACAACCTGTAGACCCGTGTGTTGACAAGTCGATCCTACACATTCTGCGATATAACTTAGCCGGATAGACTCGCGCTATTCAATTTTATGCACCAATGCAAGCGAGGTTCGTGAATGCATCCTCCTGCTCACTTTCCGAATGCTTGGTAAGATGAAATACTTTTTACCCATTCACTTCCATCCACCTCTATGATGTATCATCTGTAAGATCTAGGAGGGCCCGTAGACATTCACACAGCGGTTGTGCCGCTCCCTCATTGGGACCTCACAAACGCATAACTTGAGGTTTTAACATAGCTTGTGGGGTTGTAGCTGTGGAATTGTAATGTTGTGGCGACAAGTCGTTCTGTGGTAGTCGTATGCACAGTCTTATAAGAGCCATCGCCTTTTCGTAAAAACAAGGCGCCCTAGTCTCCGCATCGACAGAGAAGCAAGCGCTGATTGGATGGTTACTTCTTACAATCCAAAACAGTAAAGCTGAAATACTGACTTGTGACGTAACCCAAACTATGCAATTAAGTGTTCGAACATGCATTCACAGTGTTTTAAAGACTCTTAAGGTCAACCTTAATCAAATTTCCCCTAATTTTTCTGCCTACTTCAAACGGCTCTTGATCATGATATTCTTCTCTCACTAATCATTGCAAACAACTTATTGTCTTAATGCCAACTGCTCATTTACTTACCACCATTTTGTCTCTTCTAGACGTAACACGATGCTGTCATTCGAATTTGGATACGTGCCGTGTTTACCTTGAGGAATGTGAACAACGATTACAGAATCGTTGTGAGGGGTTGGCGTATCGCAAGTACGAAACAAACTTCCCTATTCCTGACTACCCAGGGCGATGCTATTTTTCTAAGAAATACAAAGGTTGATTTACATCGTTCTGTTCTCTCATTATTCTCCACTCTCCCTTCTGCTTATCTCCCGCATTTTCTAGCTTCATTCATTTATTGATAAAAAGGCCTTTTTTATCTCCACATTTTTGTAATATAAAAGAAGACCAGTCGCTTGACCACTTGGCTGTCTTCAACAGCCAAAAGTTGGTCGAAGAAGGGGCAGAAAAATTAAACTGTTAAAACACTAAAAGTAGATTTTGGACAGATCGGTGAATAAATAGACGGTGAGGTAGGGACAGCGAGTCGCATAGGGATGAATTTTAGGCATACCACTTACCTACAGTTTATGGTGCATCAATGCCTCCTTGCACTTACTTAACAGAAGTCGAGACCAGCGGTGGGATAAGTTCCAAGTTCACTGATTGACAATGGCTATTTGTCTGAAATGTTTGGCTAGCTAGGAATCCCCTTTCGACTTTAACGCTCTACCTCACAGTCGAGCAAATAGAAGACAAGAAAACGCAAATGAGAGGAATGGAAAATCAGATCTGGAGTGTTCTTAAAGTAATTGGCACGTTTTATTGCATAATTTTCTTCCAAATTGTAGCGAATGAATGTAAAGTGGCATGATGGTGAAGAAAAAATGAGTATGAGCATACGATAAGGGGAGCCTGACATTATTATTCCATCAATGCAATCATCAAGGGCCTGTTAATGCAAGTGCGTACCCAGCGTTGCTGGCATTGCTCTCCATCTACCCTCTCTCTCACCTCTTCTGTCTCACCTCGCTCCCTTCTCCATCGTTTATCGGTAGATGATAAGGCGAAATGTGACTCAACCATTAGCGTGAGGAATATTACTGCCCTTACCGCAGCTTTGATTAAGAAACTGACTCATGCGGTGGACTTGAAATGACAGGGAGGTCAAGTTATTTCTTAGGGATCTTAGCACACCTTTGCTACCGTCCCTCTGACCACCTCTTATTCTACCGTCGAAGTATTTCAGCGCGCCGTTAAACAGATAGTGTCCACCGCTGTCAACCTCAATGCTCCATCATTCCTTCTCTTGCTGCCATCAATTGGTCGGATCCTTCCATTTCTTCATACAAACACAATATCGATGCGCTTGTGTGCGTATGTCTTAACAGCTAGATGTAGCAATTTTGGTATGGATCCCACAACTGCCTTTTCACTCTCCTTTACTTCCCTTTTATCCTTCCTATTCAATAAAAATGAATATCCATGATGTACATGGTTCAGTACTAAGGCAGGTAATAGGAGTGGAAGGTTTTGCAGAAAACTACTTCGAACCGTACAAGTAGGTGTTTTAAAGTGCAGGATGCGCCAAACTTTGAAGGAAAGCTCAGTGTTGAAAGTTGGAGAAAATATTCTTTGAGCAGCGGTCATAGGGTGTTCAACAGCCGAAGCAGGTCTACAACTTGCGTTTCGAAGCCGGATGACCTACCTCCTATAACACGCGGGAAGAAGCCATTGCCAAGAAACGAGTAGCCAAGGATGAAGTGGGATAGGAGCATTAAATAAGCAAGCGCATTTGAAGCAGTGCAAATCTCAGTTTTTCGTTCATCAGCGCACACCGCTTGTTGTTAGAATTCAAAATGCTGATGCCTCTCATCCCTGATTTGACTGGCACAAACCAACATGGACTATGCTAAATTAACCTAAAATGGTAGAATCGTGGACAGAAGGAAGATTCTCTACATGACTCCCACTTAGGTACACAATGTGCCATTTACGTGTCACCAGGAGGATCGCTTTGACATAAATCGAAGTGCTAGTGCACCGTCACTGCACACAACAAATATCCGGGTGATTTGGAAGCTACATTTCTTTGTAACAGACCCATGTGTAGACAAGAAGACTAAAAAAATCGATTTCTGTACGTTCATCTCTGAGTAAATGCTGTCATTTAGTTGTATCTTTAATAGAAGTTCGTAAAGTGATGTCCAAAACTAGTCAGCCTCCATTTTGAAATTTGCCGGTATTAAAGTTGACTGCAAACATATTAAACAACGGATGCTAAAAAGCAGAGCTTGTGTCAACGAAATTATCGCCCTCTACAAGCATACATTCATTCTTTATGCAAAATATATCATTGGCATTACCATTGGCGAAAATCTCAGTTCCCACCATCCACTTCATGCAATGGTATGGTTGGGGCTGCGTCGGAACGTAGAGATATGATGTGAAACAGAGTTCCTTTCCTTAATCAGAAGTATTGTGCTAGTTATTGCGCCCAAATCCTTTAGGCTAATGCTATAACTCGGCAAAGCTAGAGTGTTCACAACAAAATTTAGCTTTTGTTTATCCTACTAAGTCTAAAGAATTTATAAATGGGCGGTTGGTTTACCAATTTCTGTTATTCGGGTTCCGCATGTTGGCACTAATCAACTTTAATCCGGTCCCTTCGACTGTCCGTAGGGAACGAAACCAACCAGGAAGAAATTTGAAATGCACATGCCTTTGCCGAATATTAAGACTGAGGGCAGAATCGATAATTGAGTGAAACTGGCCACACTTAAGCTATAAGTAGTAAAATGAGTCAACGTCGCTTCTACATGCTGAGCAAATTTTTTTCTGTGCATGCTGCCTTCCTATTCCACCAATATTGCCCCTTTTGCGTTTTTGTATACACTCTCGTCTTGGATCACAAAGTGGTTCTATCATAATTTCAATGTTACCGGTTAGTCACTGAAAGGCCACAGGTTAGCTAAATGCACATACATTCCATCGGCGCAATCAACGAAGCAAATATGAACTTAGACGTGACAAGAACTGACCGACAAAAACATTTTGCAGAAATGCGCTACACTTTTCTTCTCTTGATGTCGATGTCTTACCATATCTTTGCTTGTTATGGTCATTTTAGCATGCCGCAAGAAAGCTGAGCTGGCAATTGCATTTAAGAAAAGCACTTATACCCTAGCAAAAGTTCTATATAATTGCATCCCTTTACACCAATGCATAAGCATGGCATGATAAAGGCCCTTTTAAGGGTTAACTCGCAAGGTTACAATCGGCAAATTGTAATCAACACCGGACATTAAACACACTGCACGAGTGACATCACCGAATAGGGTTTCACCGTTTCCCTGCAAATGGATCTTTGTGAGTAAACCCCTTTCCACTTTTGCAAAAGCTAAAACTAGCAGTGTTGAAAGAAGATGCACTTTCATGCACAAAACCTGATCCTGATCCATCATTATCTTAAGCCAGCTTATTATGTAGAGTTCGCAGTTACAGTGTCTACGAATGATGGTCAACAGGCACACTATCTAAGTCACTGAAATCAAATATTTTCGGCACATTAAGGAGAGGATATTGCGTTGCAAGACAAATGCACCAGTGAGTGAAGTCTAGACTCCTATTTGCAGAAAACATCTGCTTAAAGTGGCCGAACACCTGCACGCGGCTGCCACGGCAAGATAAGCAGCTATAGTACAAACAAACAGATTTCGCCTCACTCATGATAATAATTGAGAATGAATAGATGGGTTCGATATGCTCCAGCACAACACACCACGTATTGATTTGCTTTCATGCTACATGCGTGCCGACACCAGAGGCAGCGCTGCAGCACCTATGATTGCAGCCTGATATCTCAGACAAATGCGAACTGCCAAAATTCCGACCAAACTAGCACCTCACGAAATTACTGCCTGTTAGGAACCTGCTGGTGCACTAATTCACCATCTTGCTGGTGAAGACCCGCCAATACACTTACCATTACAACCTCGTGTGCACTCGAAAACAAAATCGACCGCATCCTATTTAAGCACCCACATAAAGGTTTGGCAATAACTTCACTACCTTAGAACTCTTAAATGATCTATTTCTAGCCACTTACAACCACCACACCACCTTAATTACGTAAAGCAATTAGCGAAACGCCAAAATAAAGCTAGATGATAAGAATGAGTGGCAAAAATGCAGTAAATGGTAGATGCCGAGCTTTAAAAGAAATAGATTTCTATGCAAGAAGCAGGAATGGCAGCATTCTTGCTATATTTTTGATGCTGTAAAGAGATATTTTAACTTGTGTGAGCTTCACTCTAGTCTGCGGCCTCATGTACCTTGAGAGCTGTGCCACATTCCTCGTCTAAACCATTGGATCCGCTCAAATACCTTAATGAATTTTGGGGTTATGCTCCTTCTGTGGTGATTAATAATGTTTTATTTATTTCCTTGATTTGTAATACGTATCATGAAACGAAAATTGTAGTTGTTAATGCGCTACAATAGAGCCAACCAATCCTATGTGATCTTTGTTGTTACCCTACGGAGACAGATTAATCCACGTAGAGCTGCTAATCGATCTCGATGACCTGCATTCACAATAATTGAAAAGAGACGTCTTACAGGTGTGCTGAATTTGACCTTAGTGTCAATTGCCTTTGGATGTTTCAAAGGCTACCATTTCTTTCTGCTGCTTGTACGTAAAAAGTCGGAAGTATTAGAAGAATTTAACTGACGAAATCAGTTCTCCAGACATTCTTACAAATAAAGCACGAAAACTGCTACTTCAATTAGCAGAGTAGTGTGGGATGGGATTTCACTTGCGAGCGTGCTGCAGAACAAGTGGATGAGGAGTGGGAAAATCGAGCTGGTTGAATGAAGGCTGAGGCTGTGTTTGTGCATCGGACCATATTAGGCCAAAAAGAAAGTGGCTGCGTTGTGCGATTTCGGACCAGATAAACTTCCATTAATTTGTTATATAGTTAATAATTAGATCAAATTTAACATAACACATAAAGCCTTGCCTATATTTTACATGTAATTTACACAATGAACCAAATACTTTGCTTCAAAAGTGAATTTGTCGCTATCCACCTTAAAGGAATAAGAATAAATTAGCCTGCTTTCTAGTGTCTACCTTCACCCTTTCTGCATTACCTTTCGGTATTATCGTATTGCTTGCCAAATCTCATCCAAAGTGCTCCGCAGCTATTTTAGATTCAATCGTCGTTTTGCATTTGTTCTACAACACCTTTACACAGGCATCGCAAAGTTCTGTAATATAGAGTAGGACTGACTCATGGCACGTTAGAATTTGGGATTTTTAAGCACAACTCTTGTTGTAACATTTGGGATCAGAGTGATGCCCCTGAATAAGGGACCCCTGGTGAGATTTAGCCGGATTGATTTTGCATCACAAAATCTTTTGAAGGCTGTGGGCTGTGGGAACATTACAAAGCTGTTGCTATGCCGGTGGTGGTAGTAGCCAATAACGGTGGAATTTAAGTTGTATTCACGAAGCAAACCAAAGAAGTGCAAAGTCTGCAAGAGCAGCTTTAAAACACGGAATGCCTCTTGTGCTTTCTGGTTTAAATTTGATCGCATTTAGTCTGAGATGGAAAAGGATACAATTGCTTTGGTGAGAAGCGAACACATCAGTTACATACG
Source organism: Taenia hydatigena (assembly GCA_036345935.2). Lineage (NCBI taxonomy): Eukaryota > Metazoa > Platyhelminthes > Cestoda > Cyclophyllidea > Taeniidae > Taenia > Taenia hydatigena. The sequence goes on along the minus strand of JADWOT020000575.1, from coordinate 7,320 downwards.
GTCGGATTTTGCAATTTCATTCAAGTCGCCTAATAACGGTGCCTAACAATGTCAATATAACTCCTTTCAAATTACTACCTTCCCATTCCATTATATTTTCGTGCATACAACAGCAATGGTAATAGTAATAGTAGTAATAACAATAAGTGAAAACGTATGCCTAAAATACCAAAGGACAGTTTTATGTGATACGATATTTCTGAGGTGAGGGCTGCCTATTCGCTATTAGTTCCATTTTAACTTCTCGCTATCCTGGTTCATGCTCTCGTTCTGGCTAATGGGTACGTAGAGCTAGAAGACCTCGTGGTTTTTAAAGTGCCTTTGCCTCAACGTAGGCCATTGACAGCATTGGAAGCCAACTAGTGTTTGTGTTGCCTTTCAACAGAAAAAGAGCAACCCTCTCAAACCTAGGTGTCGCAGCACTGACTGGCTCTCTGGCGACATGTAAATGCTGAGCGCTCCACCATTCCACACTGAGCATACAGTGTTGGAGCGTGGTCACCGATCTCATTGCTATCCTCGTGAAAATGTCCTCAACGTATCCTATTCGTATGCTGTTCGCTCTTTGTTACAGCTTTAGCCTTGTGAATGTGTCCATTTTGTGATTAGCCGCCACTGGTCTGATGAGATAGCTTCAAACGGCAAGTAATTCCGTAAATAACCAATGGCGTACATTATGGCCCTGCTACTTGGAGGAACAGATAAGTTGGCATGCAGTCATATGAATGCGGCACTCCTGGCGCACTGTGATTTTCGGTAAAAGCGCTGGATGTTCTGCTACTATGCAATAAACCATTAGCACCAATCGCCATAACCAACATCAATATCGCTAGCCACTAAACCGCATATGGTGCAGATATGTCCAGCCCATGCCACTTCTTTCCTTTACTCGTCACCTATCATATCACCTCGAATACCACTCTGTCCGCCCATCAATCGCCTGTCAACTAACATTTCAGTACACCTCCTCCACAAATGCCAATGCAATTTACATCAACACGTCTTATTAATTCTTTCCAACTTTCACTAGCGATGTGATTTGTAGGCTCTTTTTACTGTAACACCGGTAGAATTGGCTTTATTGAGAAGCTAGCTCCCATAATGTCAGCAAGGCACATGCGATTGGAAATCAGTGCAACAAGTCCAATCTCTCCTTCCGCTTCACTGTCCCTTAACTGCTATTAAGCCCAAATCTTCTTGCTTTCTGTGAAGAAATCTCTCACTTGACATAAAGGTACACAAGCTCAATGTATTTAACGCACATGCATGAATGTGCTGCCCAAGTCATAACAGACTTAGTTTGATGTTCCCTAGCACTAAGAGCCGGATTGTGATCACAAAGTTTTTTTCTGCGTCAATGCTAAATTGAACACATTGCGACGAATTCGGCCTTTAACAAATACCCACGAACTGTCTGCACCAGTCTTTAACTTCGGATACAAGTAAGATGTTTGATTAAACAGGCAACTTCACTTCATCTAGAGCCTATTATGGCTAAGGAGCGCGTTTGGGAACGAAGGCGGTCCGCTGGCCTCAGCAATGAATATTACAAGGCGGATGGGACTGCAATTTTCTGCTTAGGTTGTTTTGCTGACGGTTCCGTTTTCCACCCTAAATATTCCAGTCTAGCATGGGATATTACGAGAGGTGACACAGCCAGAGGTATATTTATCACAACAACCACTTGCATCCAACGCAATTTGGCCAGTGTTTAGTAGCAGACGCTACTTTTAAATATTGGATACGAGCCAGTAACTTGGATTTCACTCTTTTACCTAAGTTTCGTGTTCTTGACTTAGGTTTTAAATAGCAACCCCTTCCTAGGAGTTAAGGTAAATTAGCTTTCTTTCACAAGCACCCTTTCCCCTACGGTCGTATGGCGCTCGCTGTGAAAGTATGCAAAGAAGTATGCTTAGTGCAATGTACTTAAAATCGCGGAAAACGGGTATATAAACTACAACTCAGAATAAGCTGGTGGATAGTAGTTCGTAAACAGTAACGTTAGTAATTACCGACAAACTCAGATACAAAGGTAATGCTAATTAAGGCCAATTAAGGTGTCATAAATGGAATTCTTTGCCACATCTAGGATTACATCAATACTGTCTCCCTGTTATCCCCAAGTTATGGCACCAATGATCAGTTTTATGCCTTGACTAGGTTTTGAAGCATAGCATAAGGAAAGGTATTGTGTAACAGCTACCTGGCTGCGGTTGGATGGATCGGTGGGTACGGCAAGGGTGACGGTGAATTTGTCGGTCCACGGGCGAGTATCGAAACCGGCATCGTAGGCAATTTGAGCTCGTAGGAGCACGTGCTGCTTCGCATCGTTTCGGTGGTGGCACTTAATAACTTTCAACCCACTTGGCATCACTCTTCCTCATTCCCACATAACCCATTAGTTTCCCATAAATTACGCCCTTCCTTCTTATTTTACTCCCACAGTATCCATTCCCTGTTTAACATTCGGAATGGCCTTCTTATTTATTCACTTACTTCGTCTTATTAACCTTTCTTTGAAATGTTTACACACTGCGCGCACACATCACATTATTTTCCTACCAATTTAATTCCTTTGTTCCTGCTTGTCAATTATCCCTAGCATTTCTTTGCCGATTTCGTAAATACAAATCATTTGAGTGATTTTAACGTTTTCAAACAAAAAGGTGCTGTCGATCCTACGTTTGCAGACCGACCGTACTTTCAGAAATGTTGCTTCCGTCCGCATACTTGACTTCCGTAGCCACTGTTAGTTCTGTGCCGTCGAGGAGACGCCTTGTTTGTATGGATGCACCACTTTAGCCGTGCTTGCTTTGTTGGCGACTGATAACAAAGGTTGGCATGCTCCGAACCTGTTATGCACAAATTCTGCACCCATCACTGTGACAACTCGAAGTCTCATGCAGCTGTGCCGACAAGGAGGGGCTTCCTCTTGTGGCATTTGCTAGCTTATCGATGCTGGCATCTATCGATGAAGTTCAAATTTCACCTGAGACCAATCGTATAAGCATGCATCAATTAGTGAACACGATTGACATGCGCATTCGTTTGCTTCCGGTGTTTTCTGGACGAAGGCCTAAATGCGTCACCATACCTCACTGACTACTGCTTCGATTTTGGATGATGTGCATTATCACTCACCCCAAGGTCAAGGGACAATCAGCTTATCAATGCCCATCTTTTGATGAATCAAGGTAACCACGGCGGTAATGGACCCTCCATCCTGGGTGGGACTCGAACCCACAATCTTCGGCTCCGAAAACCGACGCCTTATCCATTAAGGTCACCATGACTAAGCCTCCTGCTCAAATTAAAGTAGTATTGTTAATTTGCTACAGTGGACGTGCGATTCAGTGGTCTAGGGGCACGGTTCTCGCTTTGGGTGCGAGAGGTCCCGGCTTCAAATCCCGGCTGAGCTCGCTGCCTAGTAGGCGCTTGAAGTAGGCTAATATCATCATTTCCGGCTTCCCGTTCTTCTAAACAGTGCTAGCATTACATTCCAAGGTCATCAATCGAGTATAAGGTCAACTGGTTTATTGGCCTACTGCCCAGCTTGGCCACATTACATTAAGATTAAGGGCGGCCAAACTTTTGAAGCCGAGTACCAGTCTCATGCGATCTTGCATTGCTTTAGTGTTCGTGCAATTTCTTATGACTCCCTGCAGAGACGGTGGATAAATGTGGTAAAGCAATAGAAATCTATGCTTCGCAGCACGTAATTGGAAAGCGTTTAAAGTCATAGACGAGTTTTAGTGCATCTCTGTGTTTGCGACCTGTTTGTATATATCTCTTGTTGTACTTTGCTGCTTCTGTGCACTTTGGGGACTAAGTTTTTTGTTTATGTGTTTTCATGTTTTTAACATGTTCACATCCTCAAGACGCGATCAAGCACGCCAAATGTAAACGACTTCTAATCGGTCGACTGGGTGATACGAACAGCTGCGGAATAAATACATCTTTAGCTAGAACTGGTGTCTGCGTCGTTGCTCTTGTGAACACTCGCTCAATATTACCCTCCCTTTGGAATTAGAACTCAGCGGCCGATGCCGTGTAGCATCTGGAACGTCTTCCAAAGGCCGTATAATCAGTCAGTAGCATCTAGTTTTGCAATTAGCATTGGTCATGAAAAAAGGGAAACGGATGATTTCAGATTATCAATCGCCCTCCCCGAAGGTGCTTTTAAACTAAAGTATTACCTAATCGAAATATTGCAAATGTCTAAGCATGGACAAATAACAAACGCATGAAAGTGGGGAGAACAGCACAATGGGTTTGCTAACCACTCAAACGATGATAAGAGAGTTCGCCACACTAAAATGAAGAAGTCATCTCATGCGTTCCATTGAAAATAGAACCGGTGGCATAGTGGGAAGAAGCAATAACGCAGAGGCCAGTCGTAAAAACGCCACGCGTCAAGCACTAGATGATGTATCTCGTGGCCCTTGTGATTAACACATTTCGATTTAATCATCCTTGCTTGAGTCCGGCAGCCCTGGAAGTAGGTATTAACTGAGTTATAGATCCCCTGATGAATAACGACACAACCCTTATGACAAATGTGGATTGTTTATCCCCATTATGGGTCCCGTGTCCCCGTGGCTGTGTCCAGGCTGATAGATAAGGCCATAATGAGGAGTCATGCGGCCATTTTGTCTGTGTCCAGTGGTTTTGAACAACCAAACAGCCAAAACTGTTCTGCGCAACCCCTTGCTTGACGCCTAAGTCTTGTGCTACAGACGCTATGATTAGTTTAAAGGATTGCTATTACCTACCTGCACTTCGTAGGAGAACGGCTTCAGGAGCATAAGAAAGAACGCCGACACAGTTCTGCACTGACATGACGCCTAATGTGATCCAGCTAGCCTTCCAACATCGCTACACATCATCTTCAGCAAAACTTGCATTATTTGAGACACCTTAATTGACGCCTGCCTCCCTCTCTTAACTTCGGTCTGTGCAAAGACTAGCAAATTGAGTGATCTATCAACACTGAATTGATGTTTTTACCTTCCCCCAGTTAGCTTCATATCCGGATGACTAAGGTGCCTTCCTTCAACGTCTCTGCCATTCAAAGTGATGCATTTTTCACCATTTAAATGCCTTCTGTGAACAATGAAAACAAGTTTATCTCGGAAAGTCTCACATATCTATCGTATGCTGCCGCGATTGGCCACTACACATTCCGCAAGTAAAAGAATGGGCAGAGAAATAGATCGATAGATGAAACAATAGACAGTTGAGTGCATTGATAGGTTGGCTGAGAGAGTGATTGAGATATACAGAGTGACAGCCGGGCCATTAGACAACCGACACTGGCTTTACCTCCTCATCCAAACTCTGCCTCCAAAGGGGTGTAGATGGGCAATCGAAGGATTTTAAAAGCGTCCAATATTGTCCATTGCTAGAACATACGGTTAAGGGACCGTACGCACTAAATCGTGGATATTTCTATGACGGCGCTATCCCCTTCTACCCTCCCCGATACCTAATGCACCCACAGCTCCGGTGCATTATTAGTAGCGACAAAGTAATCAAAATAAAGCAGCGCTCTCCAAAAGCACTTGTCACGAGGGCGTCGGAGAGGTGTTAATGCTAGCATCTCCGACAGTCAGATGTTTTGACTAAGATGGAGCGATTTCAACAAGCTCGCTCACATCAAGCAAGACCGTACAAACGTTCTAACGCCACATATCATATCGTTACAGTAAAACAAATAGAAATAAGTAGGGGAATAGATCCATAGACAGTGAAACATACATATTGCCTCACCTTCGCCTGTCTGTCTAAAAAATCAGATGAAGCCTAACACTTGCCAGTGCACATCTGTCTGTGTCTTGAGGGACGTCTACTGACCACTAGCCGTCAAGAATATTAATGCGGCTAACCTACACTTTTGTCTGTCTCCACTAACTGCCAGCCAACTATTAGTCCAAAAGCAAAACATCTAAAGCCAACGGTAACTACTACTACGCCTAAGGGGGAAGAGTGACGAAAAGGACTACGTCGGGACTACTGCATTGCTACAGGGGAAGTGAACAAGCCAAGATAATTAGTGAGTCGTCTTCAAAGTCATCCTCGTGACATTACGCTTCCAACGAACAATTCATTCATCAGTAATTCGCAGGCAGACATCGCTGGATGCTCCCCCTGATAATGATAAATGTGCATAGTTTGGTGCCTTAGGCAGGGAACAGTAAACAGTCGAATTCACTTCAAGTCGCATATTCCTCCCTGCCTTTTCGATCGTTTACAAATAAACTAGCATCAGCAGAAGGGACCAAAGCAATTGCCCAGTAATAAGCGAAATCTGAGAGCACCTCAAATGCGCACATGCCTACGAAATAGTCCCATCAAATTCGCAGAACGATTAAAAGAAGCAAACCAGCAACAAGCAATCAAGCCACAAGGAGTTTCAGTAGAATATGCTTATTTAATACAAAAGTATTCAGCGCCTATGTTGCCGTTCCGACTAACAAAGAAGTGTACTTATTCAAAAGCAATGCCTGCAGTCCGTTGCAGAAGCTTACACGTGGCATGACGCAAATCAAGCTCTCTTGCCTAGCAACATCCAGTGCACTCAATCCAGTAATAAATTCAGCACACTTTGTAATAACCATAAACAACTTCTCCCATTGAAACTTCTCAAAAAACACATGCATATTCATTGAATCTCGCTAAACACGACCTGCCCCATTTAGGCCTCCATGACAATACAAGTGATCGACAAACGTACACCACATACCCATCTGACCGGTAAAAAAAAACGAAACAAAATGCGCAAGTCAGAACTGTCAATACTTCATGTATACCAGTGCTGGGTGAAAGCACCTAAACTATTGATGGCAGCAAACAAGTGAAACATGTGGAAGATAAAAGAGTAAGAGGAGGCACAGTTAGTCCTAAGTCAGCGTTGGATCCCCATTCAACAGGCAGTGGTTGCGACTTAATGCAAAAGACTACACTTCGCAGTCAGGCGTCACACCTCATCAAAGTAGATAAACAGCAAGTAAACAGTATGTACAAGTGGAGACTTTACAGATGTGCATAAAAATGCGCATTTATACGCACCTATGAATTGGCGAGTTCCTTCCTCCATCTATCCACAATCTTCACACTCATTAACTTGGCCCTTTTTGCCTACCACATCACAACGCGGAAGTCACGACACGGCGCCGCTTGCAACCTACTTTGCAGACTTCCAACAGTTTCGGCAAAAAATCCATCAGCGAACGCTGATTGCCAAAACGACATTCAGCGTTGGTACAGCCTTAACGAAACACCTGCCCTTTGCACTTCGGGGAAATATTACCGGTATGCCGC